>JAUJYZ010001106.1:0-29594 GCA_033675265.1 Actinostola sp. cb2023
CAAACTGGCAGTGAAATCACTCGCTATGCTCGTGATTCCACTTGAGTTTGACACATTTTATGACGTCAAGTGTTTTCCATAAAGTCACAACTCAATACCTCTTCAATTTGAAAATTTGCTTATCACGTCAGTTTGCAACCACATTTCGTCGCTAGAAAACCTATAAATTGGTATATTGAAGAGCAAGCTAGTAGTGCGAAAACGAGCATGGTGGACCCCCTCTTTTTAATTGCAGTTGGAATATCCCTTACAATAGTTAAATGTCCATGCAAAGTTTTCAGAACAAAGTTTTTGGCAAAATTTATTTCAATTCACGTCGAATCACCTTAAATTTGCTAAGTTCAAAGTACGTATCATGTGCAGGTACAGAAAAAATACATCAAATAGTCAGTCGTCTACATATGTGCATGCCATTGCTTTGCTTACCCACAGATTGCGGTCCTCGCCTACTGTACATCCCTTGCTGACCACGCTTGAAACACAAACCACACCTTTAGGTATTGTATTCATCATACTGAACACCAATGTATTTTGATAAACATGAAATAGACATCAATTACACAAGACGATTTCATCTTTATCACTGGGTTAAGATAACAGCTAGATTCTCTCATAACATGGTATGACAAAAACAGTCAATTGGTTGAGTAAAATCTGGTACTGAAGAAAACATTGTATTTTTTTAATATTTGCATAGATAAGAGAGAACACTGTTTCTGTACAAAACTATAATTCAAAGTGAGAACTCTAAAAGTGAACTTGTTGTGTTCACCTTGGAAAGATTTCAGTTTTAATGGATAGTTTATTCGTATCCATTATGGATATGCTTATCTGGTGGGGGAAACCGCAAACACCTTTCGGGGGCAACGGGGCCCAGGTTTTTTGTACTTGCATTGCTAGTATAACGTGTCTGGAATGTACCGTCAAACGTAAGCTTCACAATCTCCCCCCCCCCCCCCCCCCCCCCCCCCCCCCCAGAGGGGGGGGGTGAAAAACCCTGGCGATTTGACCGTTTGCTCTTCCCGTGGGTTGGTCATTTGACCACCGGCATTGGAGTGGTGGGGAAGTTGACAATTTGCCTCGATTCGTTTTTTGTGTCTCGATGAGCTTTCAGTTGAAAATAATCGTTCACACCAGCGATGAAACGACATAAGCGCAAGAGCTATAGCATGGAATCATACACGTTAAGCAGATGGAACCCTCGCTCCTGTGTGTTTTGGAATGACCTTTTAAGACTGGTCCGCCTGCTTTTTTGGTGTAACTCTTTGATTTCACACTATGTTTTTAACGCTCCTTTAATCTTTATACAATTACGATTCGACGCTAGTGTGAACTTAGTCCCAGGTCCCCGTACTCCTTTCTATCCGCTCGTCCGGACAAGCTGAGTCGTGGAGGAAAGAGAGTCCAGTATAACTTTGCAAATGCGCATGCAGCTGCAGCCAATCGATCGGCTCAATAGACCAATCCGACTACCACAATGTTTACTCTTTGACCCATTTCAGACTTTTGGGAATGGCGGGTCTTTGTCTGTTGTGATTTCGATTTCAATAGAGCATTGACAGGAAGTGATGGGAAAGTTGTTTTGCAAAGGTTTCGAATGGGTTAAAGAATGCAAACATTGCGTCAGCAATCGTTTGTCTATTTTCAAATCCCTCATTGTAATATGGCCTGTGATTTTGTTACCTCACGGTGGAGCTGGTCCAAAATAAAACTGGATGAAAGGCTGAAAGGCACGTGCGATTAATAAAGTAATCAGGGGGCTTCCACAGCCTTGTACTCAAATTAACACTGTTCAACTTATAATATATTATAATTACGGTATCTTCTGCAGGTAACGGTCACATTGTACCGTAATTCAATAGAAACATACAAAAGACTCCCAAGTTGTATTCATAGAACGAGAAAGCTAACACAGACCAATGGTTTTGCGGCAGAAAGACCCATACTTACTCTTTGCGAGGAAAACTTCACAACGAAATTGACGAACATTCTCCCAAAATTCGACTGATATTGCCATGACGCACTGAGAAATGCGCAATGATAAATTTAAATGATTATCAAAATAATTAACAGGATTTACTGGAGCCTCCTCCGCCATTTTGGAATCTACAGGCCTTTTGTACCAGAACGACCACCACATATTGGGTGGTCCCTGTGCTGCTAAGGCGCCATGCGCATTGCAAGTTGATACTTGGAAGCTCTTTCCTTCCGCGACTTCGCTTGTCGGAGCAGATAGAAAGTTAGGTCCCGGGAACTGTACTTTGTGAACTAGGCCATTAGAATCTAGCCCTTTTATATAAGCTTAACTCGTGCACTGGACAAGTAACAAAGAAGCCATTTTTCATGTATGGAGCAACAGTTGAGCCAAGCTAAAGAGATTTTAAAATATTGCGAATCGATTATTTCATAGAACTATAATCATTGATGCCGTGGTCTCGCCGATTTGACCGTACATATATCCTTGAGACTGAATCACAATAACTCGTTCTGTTCCTCATCAGTAGCAAATCACAAAATAAATCTAAAATACATAATAATCATGTACCATGTATGTTATGCTACCTACAAAACCCATCAATATAGTACACTTTCTGTGGCTTGTGGGGTTTTACTGTCTTCCCATTGAAAGCAACGGCTGTTTCCCTTGTGTGATATGTATTACTACAACTGGACAATCAAGCAAGTGTCACATCTAATGACAAACACCATCAACAACGTATCAATATTCATACCCAACCATGGAGATTGTGATGGGGGAGTATGGTTGATATCATACACTCCACCATGGATGGATTTGGCATGGTGAGGTGTGGTTGATATTCATACCCACCATGGATGATTGGGAAGTGGGTGGAGGGTGTTGGACTTAGGGTCATACCCACCAGGAGGGATTGGAGAGGATGGGGGTGAGGGTGGTTATATTCATAACCCCCATGTAATTGGAATTGGGTGAGGTGTGGTGGGTTTGGAGTGATTTCCTACACACCATGTAGGGATTGGAACTGGGGTGAGGTATGGTTGTATTCATGACCCATATGGAGGGATTGTGAATGGGTGAGGTGTGGTTGATAGTCATACCACCATGGAGGGAATTGGAATGGGTGAGGTGTGGTTGATTTCTACCTCACCATGGAGGATTGGAATGGGTGAGGTGTTGTTGATATTTCATACCCCCTGAGGGATTTTAATGGGTGATGTGTGGTTTACTATTCCTACACACCATGGAGGGATTGGAGATGGGGTGAGGTGTGGTTGACTAGTCATACCCACCATGGAGGCATTGCTAATGGGTGGAGGTGTGGTTGATATTCATACCCACCATGGAGCGATTGGAATGGGGTGAGGTGTGTTGATATTCATTACCCACTCATGGGACAGGGATCTCGGAATGGGGGGTGAGGTGTGGTTGACATATCCATACCCACCACCTGAGGGCATTCGGATTAAAGTAGGCGTTGCCGCGAGGTCGCGTGGTCTGAGTACTCTTCCTATGTACCCAACCAATGAGGCATTGGGAATAGGAAGTGGCGTAGGTGTGTGTTGATATTTTTGCCATACCCACCATGGAGGGGCTTTGCATGGGGTGAGGTTGGTTGATATTCTACCCACCATGTGAGGGTGGGAAATGGGGAGGTGTGTGCTCAGGTGTTACTTCTATTGGTGTTTTCCTCATGAACTTATTAATGAATATGATAATAAGATCACGTGTAATATTTATTACATGTTCATCAGTATTTACATGTAGCATATTTATTGGTCCTAAACGCCTGTCCAAACAGTCTAGTACGGACTTCTGGGAAATTGAAAGTCTGAAAGTGATAAGACCATCGTAGACAATCCGAGTGAATGGAGTCAAATAGCTCAATAGATTTTCAGACAGAATCCCAGAAACATGAAGATGATCGGTTCTTTCACACACATCCTGGCGGTTCTTCAATCCATGATGGCTTTCAATTCTTCAATCATTAACAATTTTGCATTAAGGTAATTCCTCAGTATATCTTCCCAATTGAAAAATAGGTTACCCTTTGAAATAGGTAACACATTTTGCTACTGCTAAGATTTGCTATTTGCCACAAATGTTGACTGCCTTCGAAAATTCATTGAAACAATAGAAGGCGGAGGACCGAAATGGACATTGGAAAATCATGTTCATGAGACATTTTAAATAATCTGCAGTCATGTACGTTTTCATATTTTTTCAACGTTGATCACACCATTCAGTGAGACCCAAATGTCGTGCGTTGAGAGACGAGATTTATGCAGCAGCATTCATAGTGTGAAACGGTTAAACATCGCCTAGAGTAAAGTTCTACTCGCCTGAACACTTGACGAACCTTTTCATCTGACCTGTAGAAAGACAGAATGAAAGCTGTGATAAATACTAATTGTGAACTTTTCTGAAACTAAATATTCACCTACCTCCAGGTAACAAACGACTCGATGAACTCCAATGACCGACAATCATAGAGCAACGCAAACATCGGTTGAGCACGTTAAGCCGCTCTCGCTTGCTCTCGCTGTAATCCGAGAGTGATAGGGCTGATTTCTTTACTCGGTGGGTGAATTGCCAGTTCTGAAGTTTATCTAGTTGTTACTTACTTAATTTAAGCTTTCGCCGCACAAAGAATCACTGAAATTGTGCAGGATGAATTAATTTTTGAGTTTTATATTATCAGAAACGTAAATTGTTTGTGGAGTCATCGCGGCTGTTTCATAATACAACAAATTGACAGCAATACGCATGTTGACCACTAGGGCGTGGTATCAGCAACAAAAAACGATCGACAACAAACAATCGAATATCGTGTCACTGGGTTAACGGCACTGAAATACAAAACCAATACGCGTGGTATTTATTGTCATTAATTCATTCTCGAACTTGTGGTATTCCCACTGATACTAATTAATTGCACTAAATATTGATCTCAGTGCGTTGTGGGGGGTACAACGCGAGTGAAAGAAAAAATCTGAGCCCACGTACCGCCCAATATTGCACACTGCACCCTAACATACTACTGCCGAATTACCATGACAGTACCCCCCCAGCGGAGCACATCCGATAGAGATTCGATCCATCCATCAATAATCAAAATCAAATCATCAATTAATTGACATGATATTGATAATTCAATAGGTAATCGAATGACACCCAAAACATTCTGGTGAAACGTTTTAACACCACTGATGTCTCTTTTGGTTCCGACATTATCGAGTGTGATAGAGTGTGGACAATGTCCAATTTCTCTCGCTTGGTATAGGCCAAGATCACCACAGCTGCCAATCGTCCGCCATTGACCGGATATCAATCACGATGAGGACCCAGCATGTGTGACTTGTATCGATTGTTTATCGATTCACTGATACCCAATCGATATCAATTAACTAATATTATCGATTGATAATCCGATTTCATTTCCGATCATCGATTTTATCGATTGCATACAGTGACACAACTCATGCATCAGTAATGCGATCAGTAGTCGCGATCAGTAATCGAGTCAGTAATCGATCTAGTAATCGATCGCAGTAATCGACATCGTAAAGCTTATAATGAATATGTTGAATGTTGGTTGTATGGATTGTAATAAAAACAAAGGATAATCTGGCTTTTACTATTATTTGTCTTGATTTTAGCCTCAGCTGAGGTCATGTTTTCTACGCAATTTGGACAGTATTTAACGAATCAAACACTATGCAACGAAAACCACTGCAATTCACTTCATTCATGGATTGGATATTCTATACTGGGGTTGTGCGTCCGGATTTGGTGGGAAAAGCATGCTTGAAAACAAGACTTTTTTGTACTTACCACGTCGTGAGAAACATCAAAGCTGACATCTTAGTTTCATACAGTGACGACAGGAAGTATAACCTTGTAAGGGGAGACAGAGCAGAACAAGTACAAGACATGACTACATTGTTCACCGTCAGCATGCAGTACCTCACCGCCATCTGGGATATGCAAATTATCGCAGTGGCTTCTGGGATTGATTCAAAGTAGAACCGTTGTCCAAAAGTAAAATACAGCAATAGTAGCAAACCATATGTCCGTGAAAACAGGTATCTAACTAGTTATACTAAATAGCACTTGATGAAACCATAGTAACACAATACCGAGATAACACGATTTAGTACTGGATTAGTAATTGTAACTATTGTCATGGATATGTATGGTGTTGCCCTCTTATTCAGAAATTTCCTGATCCTTTTGACTAAAAATAGGCATAATAGCACAGACCTACTTAAAATTATGGGATAGCTACGCTGATATTTTTTTTCATAAAGCCTCGCTGTCAGACAACTGGGATAACAAATTATCAGCGTAAGCCCATCCCAATCATTTTAAGTAGGTGTTTTGATATATAATGTATTTTAGTCAAAAGGGATCAGAATTTCTGCATATGGCGGTAGTTAAATAATATATACTATATATAGGAATGTGGCCTGTATACGGCGTTCTAAATTTTAAGAATATAGGTACAGTTATGAGTATAAAACGTATTAACAAAAACAACACTTGGTAAATTGTTTAAAAAGGTTGTTTTTATTACGAGTTACGTTTTCTGGGAAGTACAATGAACGAACACGCCCCGGAGCCCTTCAACCACCTAGCCTGACTATATTCAGCCGTCGCCCCTCTGGTCAAAAAGGCTACAACCATGGGTGTAATGTTCTTTATATTATATGGGCAAATAAGCTAGTATACAATATGAGGTAGATAAGACTAAACTAACCTATTGTAGTTAAATATGCGAGTGAAAACTGCTATAATCTTTTATATCTGTATTTGGTAATGGTCGAAAGCATGAACAGCTTGTCAGTTATGACTCCCCTGATTTAGTCCGGCAGCCAGCAGCGGAACACCTTGCACTTACTTCCATACACCGTTTATTGTGAATTCTTTGGCAAAGGCCATGATCTTAACAATAAATCTAACGACAGGACGCGCTCCAATGAGCGTACACTCGGGCTTATGACAAGGACAGCAATGTCAGTTGCGTGAGGAGAGACCTACAATGACTGACAGTTGCGGTGGCGAGGGAGACTATATGTCTGAGCAGGAGGTCTATACGATCTCGATTTACGACACTATTGACCTTGCTTTCGTACACTGCTTTGAAGTCAGATTTTGAAGTACAATTTTTACGATTCCTTTTTCCTTCTTGAATTTGTTTTCAAACGTGGGAATAAAATAACCATCCCTCCATGAGGTACTGCACATAACTCGACTTGGCTCGACTGTTGCATGACTTCTGTACATATAGCTTTCCTGTCAATAGAGTGTAGTTATACCTGAACCGGCGTTTGTCCTTGAGTTTTAATATTATAACTAATTATGATTATGACGTGGAGCATTTTAGAGATACCCCGTCACTATTAGCAACGCCTTGTCATATCTATCCGATTAATTTATGTCAGGGGGAAAAAGTGTTGTATTATTTATATTGTTCGGAATACCTTTTAAAACCGGGTTTTTTACGACCACTGGCGTTGAAGATGCTATAGCAAACCAGCTTAGTGATAGAGGTCTGCTGAATAATTCTTGCACGTCGAATGATTTTTCAGACGGCCTCAGTGTCCTTTTGCCTGGATAATTTCGGGAGATCTGCCTTCAATGTGTCCGGCCGACGTTTTCCACCCCCCCCCTACAATTCTTCATACGAATGGGACGACAAGCGAGAGTGTGTGACGCATAATGTGAAGGAGGGGACGTTTCTTTCCTTCAAGTTGGATCCATAAAAGTGTTAACGTCCCCCTCCCCGAAGTATATGGCCCACAATTTCGTACATATTACGTTGCTTATTCCCTTGGCGTTGTATGAAGCCTATTTGCTTGGATGAAGTTTTGAAAGTATCAATTTTTACGATTCCTTTTGCCTTTCACGATCCATTGTTGCTGAAACATGGCAATAAAATAAACTTCATTCAATTATTTTCTCAAGAAATGTGTTTTCATTTTATATGTTGGACTACCTTCTTAACGAGTGGCCAAGGTTGTTGAAACCAACGGCGTGACGGTAGGTCATGCAGCAAGCCACTGATAACCCAAATTTCCGTACATTTGATCTTGCTCATGTTAAAACAATCGCATTGCATGATCGGGTTTAAAAGGAAGTGATCGATGGCTCGAACTTCGCCATACAACATACGCTCATTCGTAAAGTCCAGTCAGAACTAGGAAATTTCAGATTCAGTCCAAGCTCTCCGCTTATTATCTGGCTTTGTTTTTAGTTTTCATTTCGGATTTCACTTTGCTGTCGAAATTCGAACATCTATCCGCGATGCTTCAAGTTAATCGCTCGATGGGAAGCCCCGGCATAATAGTTTGGGACACGACGCTGTACGCTTGCTTTCTCTATCTGCTGAGTAATCGTGGAATCGATACGATCACATACTTAAGCATTTTTTGTATTCGATAAGATACCATACTTGCCCACATTTTGTGTCCTACGAAAAAAATACTAAGGATGTAGAAGAAAACGCCTTTTATAACTCGGGCTTCCTTCGGAAGTGCCCGAGTCATCGATGCCACCAGTCATGGCATCCGTGGGACATCACGGAGATGTATTGGAGGGGCCTATTGAAATGCAGAAAACCCACAGGGTACGCCCGCGTCATGAAGTCACAAGAACTGCATACATTAAAAATATCTAAACTGGGTACCATTTTGACCATAAGATGTATATTCCTCACTCACTCTGGCCTACGTGGTGCATGTTACAATCATGTCTGCATAAGGTGTGATAGAATTCTGCACTCTTAGTAATATTGATAGTAAGTTTTCGGGCAAACCACATGGTACCCAAACCGGAAATTTCGTAATTTCATTTTAGTAGTGCCACTTACATTGTGACATAAGATATAGAAGTCGATCTTAAGCTTTACCATTTGCCGCTATTGGTTTTTGCCTTTGTCTCCTCTTTGTGAGTGGTCTTGCACATTCCAGGCCACCATAGAATTTCAGCTATGATGGCCGCTGTTTCAAGACTGACAGCAGATGTGAGCCATGGGGCCATGTCTTCAGCGTTTCGGGGCTTCAAGCGTGATTTCTCGAGCTTAATCATGCCCCTTGTGCCTGACCCTAGTGCATAAATAGTTGTCCCGATGAACAGGTCATGTTCCTCAAATGCCCGTTCCAAATGCCTTTAAAATCCATGCATTCACATGATGCTCTCATTGTCAGGAACTTCGAAAGCTCCTCTTGCATGCCCCAAGACTTTCCATTGAGCCCGCAGAAGTGTAGAGGCCACGCATGTGGGCATAGTTTACATGAGATAATGCCAAAGACAGTATGTAGGCATTTGCTTCAACATCTATAGTTGACCCAATTGAACGGGGTCACATAGTCAGCTCTTTCTCATCTTGGCTCGCACAGTGACAGCAGCCGTCTGAAAACCGGCTCATAATGAAGCAGTCGACCCACAACTTTGATTTCTTGCTTGTACTAGCAGCATTGTCTAAGCCGTGCTAACATGGTGTCTTCCATGGTATGAATATCGCCACTGCCATATTGGTTCTTCTTAGCAACTCTCTGCAACGACAAAGCCTCATTTGCCCTGACAATTTTGGAATTTCTTTACCAGAGACCGAGAGCATCTTTGGTACCAACCGTCAAATGTCGATGCTAAAGAACATCTGAGAGTCCAGTTAATTGATGATTGACTTGGAATTTTCTTCCGATTGGTAAGGCTTGTTGGATAAAACACTGGATAATGCTGGTGCCCTATCAACAAGAGCTGGGTAGAGTGTTATTTCAAGTCATCTGTCAAATAGCCGTCATAAGAAATCACATTGGAGGTTTTCATGGCTACGTCTTCCTAATGTCCTCCTTCGTGGATTCTTATTTCGTAACGCGATCTACTATCATCATCTATGTGCTTGATCTCATTGCAAATGGTGTTCCGCAAACTTCCTCAATCAAAAGATCTTGTTGGTCATCCTTCTGCTTCAAAAGTAAGATTCAGTACAATTTCGAAGGCCCTTTCCTTCGAACGACAATCACAAGCTAGATATTCTGACGTGAGGAGGACTTGCAATGCAAATATCCCTCTCGTAAAAAGTGGTCTTGGATCGTCTTTACTAGGGATCTTCGTGTCAAGTTTTTACACCCGCAAATAGCTGGTATTGCTGACTCGACTTTGTGTTTCCACAAACGTGATTGTATCTTTCTTCATCCTCAGCCTTACTTGATCAAATGCTAGATCTGCAGGTTCGTCTACGTTGTACTGTTTTTGGTAGCAGAGATCGACTTAGGAGAACATGAAGCAAGTCATCAATTGACATGATAGCGCGCATCTAGCAGCATGCAAGTCACTTACGCACCTTCAACTCTAAGTCTAACTTGGCTGACAATTGTATCATTTCGCTGTAAGCATGCATGCATCTGGAATGGACTCACCGTGGAACGACTTCTGGCCAGCACTTGCATAGGCGGTCGCCTAGCACACACTTGCTTTTCCCCCATCGATCTGGATGTTTTTTATCTATTTCTATCCCACATTGCTCGCCACAAAAAAGAACAGTGCCGTCCTTAAATCGAAACGTTGGTGCATACTGATCGACGTTGGATTTTTTAATGGCTGGCTTTATTGTGTATCCTTTTGTATACGTCACAGCATCAGTTTTGAGTCGCCATAAACACCGTGTTCTCGCTACGGAATCAGCACAGACCAGCCATCGTATACAAGGATACACAGTAGAGTGACACTCTATATATAGGCTTGGGTCATCACTTAAGTTTTCGTGCATGTGTAATATGGGATATCGTCTTTGTATTCTTTACTAAACTTAATGATAGTCTTGATACGCGCCGGGCCTGCTTTCGTCAGATCACCCTAGCTTGTCGTCACAGTGAAAACTTTCCCTTAAAGATACACTGGTTTTCTGCCATTCTAGTACAAACTATTGTGGAGCTAAAAAAGTAGAAACATCGCATTATGTGTACTAATCAAGAAAGCTGCAACAACGTTACGATAGTGACAAATCTCTACGATACACATCTCACTACTCACTATCTATGAGTGATAGATAGTGAGTAGCGAAAAAGCCAGCGTTTTGAACAAAAAACAAAGCGAAAATCAATAAATTTGATATTAAATTCGAAGGTAGTATGCTAGTTGGTTTTTCTACTGACAATAACAATTCGACTACTCGTTTCTCGTTTTCTATGAGTTTTTCAAATAGTCAACTCGACGGCTACGCGCCTCGTTGACTATTTGACTCATAGTAAAACTTGAACTCGTAGTCTAAATGTTAATTAGAATGAATCTTATAATCTGGCAAAAATATATATTACAAAATATTGTTGAAATACAGGATTTGAGCTATATTCGTTCCGATCCGAGCATGTCGAAACACCTGTTTTTAACTAAGAACTGGGCTAAATATAACGTGAAAATGATGATCCGAAAAATATATAAATAAGAATCTGAATAGGTCTAAAGCACAATTTAAAATATCCCCGATCTGGAGTCAATTTACTGCCGGATTGGCCTAATTTTCTTGTAAGGAAATACTTACAGTTTCGGTAAAGATGTGGCCTGGGCACTAGGTTCCAGGCCACATAGTTTAGCTGGTTATTCCAAGGGTTGTGTGAATCATTTTGCGTCCGATTCCTTAATAAAAACTTTATTGTACATCTAATTAGGTCGTTATTATGAAACTTGCACCTGAAAAAGTATTTTTTTACATCCCAATTAACACAACAAGCGTATTTTCAACCACAGGGTTTCCCAATTCTCGTTTTGAATGGGGTGAATAAAGCGCTTTATAACTCTTGCTGCCTAAGGTGATGAGGTGTCATCAATCAGATTTTTAAAGTAGAAGACCCTAACTCAAAATAATATGCAAAAAAACATTTTGTATGAAGCTACTGCAAGGTTCTGGCGAAAAATAAGGGTTTTGGCTGCCGGACTAATTAGAGGTCCGCACTGGAGCGGGAAATTTGGAACGCCTTGCATTGCTTGCAATGAAGTGAGAGCAGAACTATTTTTACGCTTGGGTGATAATACATTATACGTACTGACAAAACGGATATTCAAATTTGCACGAAAGGGCTAAAAGAGTTGTCAATAATTTTTGAATAATCATCTTTGCATTTTTTTGTGGTAGTGTCTCATCACCAATTGTTTTGCCGCTCAATCAACATCTTCGACACTCCCGCGAGAGGTATAGTCGAGGTTGAATTATAGTCTCTGTTCGGTTTTAAAGGTGGCTGTTTATTCGGCGTTGCTTCACACCATCTATCTGTCTTCGGTGCAGAAATGGAATCAGTATCGCATTCTGACGAAGCGATCCTTCGACAATGGAGTGGGCCTCAACAGAAATCCGAGAGTGCGTTTGAATCTAATTCTTGTGAAGACCAGGAACCCACGACGAATACTGAAGAAATTGCTAAGCTCCGTGATTTAATGCCACTAAGAACAGACATTACTTTTGAGGGTTGCGATGACTCGTTCTTGTTGACCGTTTTGCAAGCGAGGCGGTTTGACATTAACCATTCGTTTAATCTTTTTTGTGCAATTTTTTGAATTTCGAAAGAGGAATCCAACTTTCTTCACGGACATCAAGCATCTGAACTCAGATATGCTCTTGAAGATGGCTTTCCTTGTGTTTGCCTTACCACAGACCTCAAATGGATCAAAGGTATGGTATTATTTCCTGGCGCCTGGGATATTGAGACTTTTTTTTGCTATCGAGACAATTATCAAAACCCTGATTTTGTGGTCTGGAATGATTTGAGTCATCTACGAAAAGTACGTCAAAATGGCATTTGATTGTTGCTAGTTGACCTTCAGTGGCTGGACAACCAATCACGCACAAGCTTACCATTGGATACTTGAGGAAGGGTAGTTTGCAGTTTTTCAGGTAAACACACATAATATAATACAGAAATACAATTAATACAGTCCAGGATTTGTTCCCGGCAACCCCAGACATACATTTATTCGTTTTTTAAGACTCCCTACAACGGGCCCACCTCTACACAACGGCCACCTCTACACAACGGCACGTACCTCCACTGCTTACACAACGGCCACCTCTACACACAACGGCGTCACCTCTACACCAACGGCCACCTCTACACAACGGCCCCCCTCTACACAACGCCACGTACCTCCACTGCTCTACAACAACGGCCACCCTCTACACACAACGGCCATCCTCTACACAACGGCCACCTCTACACAACGCCACGTACCCTCACTGCTCTACACAACGGCACCTCTACACAACGGCCACCTCTACACAACGCCACGTACCTCCACTGTTCTTACACAACGGCACCTCTACACAACGGCCGGACAAAATGTAGTCCCGTGAAGGCCGTTGGAAATGGTTCGACTCTATAGTTTATGGGTTTCTGATATGATGAGCGCTAGCTCTGGACTGGTGCGTCACTGTTATAATTGTGTTAAAAGCTTTCCGCACAGATCATTGAGGGTTTTTCGAGTATTTGTTCCTCTCTATAAACAGCTCATCCGGGCCACCTTGTCTGGCCTCACATTTTTGATGGTAAAGTCTCCTCTACAACAGGTTTTGTTTTCTATGCTCCAATATTCCTATCCTTAGCTTCATAGCCGTTTTGACTACTAGATCTGGTTTGACTTGCGGGAGTTTTATTTAGAGTTAAAAGCACACCTCCCTCACCAAGAGGTTTGTAGCACATCATGTTCTTCCTTAGGCCCTCGTCCACACTACTCAGTTTTGAAAAATGCGTTTCAGTTACGGTCAGTTCGAGCCTCCACACTAAAGCGATCGAAACACTGATATGTTTATCAATGAAAACGAGAGTTTTCTAAACGCTTTCTAAAGCGGAGACTTTTGAAAACGTAGGTCTGTCGTTTTAGTGTGTGGAAAAAACGGAGCTTTTGGAGCATGCGCATTTGAACAGAAAAAAACGTCCGAGCAGAGTCTGGTGACGAAAAACCGCATCTTTGCTGGATTCATCGTTTTCATCCCCTACGTGTGGACTGTCGAAAAACGATGTGAAAACGCTAGTGTGGATGGCAAAGCTTTTTTATCCGTTTTCGGTCAAAGGAACTGAAACGGAGGTTTTCAAAAACAGATTAGTGTGGACAGGGCCTTAGCTAACGTTTCTTGTAGAATTCGTGCACCCTGTTAGTATTTGATATCATCCGGTAAATTATTCCTCTCTCTCAATGCTGTTCCAGATGGCCTGCGATTACCTCTCGGAGTCAATAATTGTTGTGTATCTATTCAATAATCCCTGATCATTGATCAGGTCTGCCGGTTGAAAAGCAAACATTATGCGAAAGTATAATGACATTTTTATATCGCATCACATCCTTGAATCACTCAAACACTTGCGTTCGCACGTGTTCCAAGGGCGGAGGCTAAAAGCGAAACCAATCACAGAGTGATCACGTGCGCAAGTGAGATCTACTTAGCTCCATGAGGGACTAGGATTCAGCCCCTTTTGCTGTGCATACCATCGTGGACTCACACCTGATGCGAACTTTTCCCTCCACCTTCCCCACGCGCCGGCCGGTGTGAGTCGATGTAGCTATCTTCCTAAGGTGGCGGTAAGTTTCCCCACCTTTGCTGAAGAAGCCTTAATCTCTGTCCAATTAGTTTTCTATGGTTACGCCAAGCGCGTACCAATCCGTACTTATTATATACTCAAGCGTGGGCGTAACCTGTGTTATTATTACAAAATAATCGTCACAAAAGTGGCCATTTTAAGTCCAACCCAATGTCTCAAGAATATTTCCTGTAAATCATACATCTCACACGATGTACGTCCCCATGCTGAGGCGCGCTAGGCAACCAGAGATACTCTAGTTAATCGTGATGGCGATATAAAAAAGACTTTAGCATTGTGGTTGAAAATGCAATGACATACTACTTGGTTTCATGTTTTTTTATCGCTATTTTGTTAATTTGTGTGATGGAAGCAATTGTTAGGGCCATGTAAATGAGTTTACAGTGTAAGCTTATTAAAGTTGTGTAAAGATAACTTTGCACTGACTTCTATTATTTTGTAGTGGTTTCCATCCCCTGGATGGTGGCAAGCTTTCAACTGATAAACCATCCGTGGTAAGGTATCATGCGTTCCTACCGCCAGTGATGAAACCCTATATGAAGGACAATGCACAAGACAGGGTAAGCAAACAAACAACTAAATGGACACGATAATAGACACAATAAAGAAAAAACTAAGGTTCTCTCTGCATGTCCAATTATGATTGCTAGGCGCTCTGTCTGGCCGAACATTTTTGTCCAGATCAAATGTCATTCAGTGCTCATTTATCAGTGCGCTCATACTATCACTGTTATAACCTTAGCCTCTTTGGGTGTTTAATAATTATGGCGGAAGGGTACATGGCCGTTTGGACTGAATAGGTCCTTTCTCATCAGATGAGTGGAAAACCTACGGTACGGAAGTACGGTCACGGTACTGAATCGAACACATTGTATTCAACCAATCACATCGCGCGCAAATTCATTGCGCTAAACCAATACAGAAGCTGGATACGACACGGTCACCGCATGGCACCGAACCGTAACGACCGTAACTACTTCCCACTCATTACTAAAACGACTCTATGTATAGTCTGCATGGTCACATCTTCAAATCATTAATGATTTGTTATAGACCAAGTCTCTAAGACACAAACAATTCTCTTATTCTGATCTCTGCTCTAGGAAGTAAAATGTTTTAAAAATGTTCAATCTGGTGCATTTCCGGTTAAATAACTTCCGGTTTTTCAAACTTCCACAACTTTTTGTCCTCTCGAGTACGTTGCCGGAGAAACGTAAATTTTTGATGACTTTAAACGTGCTAACCTCTCGTCCAATGAGAAACCCGAAAAATGAACTTTGCCACTTGGTATATAACAATAACCAATATCATGAAGTTTTTATCACATCAAATAATAAAAATGAAGTTAAACTGTTTTATAAGATTTGTTACAGATTTTTCCAGATAGATTTTGATCCGGCGTAACGAACCTGGTCCGAAACGCTTGACATCGTCAATAGGGCGTATGTTTTTAGTGACATGTAAGGTCGATCGCTATATTATTTTTTGAATTGTAATATATTTAAGCGCACTTGGGACATTCTGGAGATTGCGCTATATACTCAAATTTATTATTATTATTAGTAACGGGCGTGTGGTTTGTTATGTTGAGATCCGTTAAGCGTATTAACATACTTCATTCAAATGTTTTTTTCTCCCGACGTTCACAAGACGACATATCTTCCTCCAACAGATTGGTGAAGAAAAAACCTCATAGATCATCTTTTAGTGGTCTCGTTCCAGTCCCACTCGATTGTAGATTGTGCTTAGTCATCATAGCTGTATTCACGTCTTAACATTTCTCATGTTTAGTGCCTGAGATAACGACTTATAGTGATCAAATCATGTGTGTTACTTGTGGTGACTCGTACCTAGAACATACGAATTGGAATCGGGCGCCGGCCACCTCGCAAAACATAATACGGCCAGCTCATATTTGTGATAAACTACTGGTTAAGAATGGTACACAGGGCTAGCAAATCAGAAAAACATACTTAATTTTTGGGGAACTAGTCCGACTAGATATCTTCCGTGGTGATTTTGAAGGCTGAACTTGCCCCTGACTCCGGTGCTGTCCTGTTGGTTTGTCCATTTTAGATCTCTCTCGTGGTCATACTTGATGTCTCCAACTCTACTTCTTCACGTGTACCACACAAACAAAAAACCAAAAAATGTCTTCTTAACTCTTGTCCGGCTTAGGCCTGACCGAGTAATTATGTCCACGAAACCGAGTCTACATGAGCTGATTCCAACGATGCGCTAGTCGAGGCCATGACGACGCGATTGATGGAAAATTGTTTTTTTATAGACAACCACTAGTTGTGATAAATATAGCATTGTGTTTGTATTTTGTAAATCGGCAAAACCGATCTGCCATTGTTGATACTCTCCAACTTTTTTGCTACTCGTGGTATATGATAAGCCTGATTAGCCTACTAGTAGAGTACCAATTTAGAGCGCGTACCCGTCGCTTGCTCATATACAGTGCTGTCCTTTTTAATCACTCACAATATCTAATTAAGAATACCACTGTACCCTTCTCTACCTTCTCTCCGCCTTAATCTCCACTGTTTTACCATGAACTAGGATTGATTATAAACGTTTTTCATGTCTTTCGCATCAAACCTAAACAGCTCGTGTCCTGCCTCCCCGCTATGGTAATTTCCACATATAGACATAGCAAGATGGTAACCCAGTGACCTGCAAATGTTCGTTTTACAAACTCTTGCTTTCGATGGTTCACTGTAATGATGATTAGTGCATTGTCATGCTCTTGTAGATTTATGCATCCCTTCCGAGCACGCCTCTGAAATTATTATTGGGCGCGCCCATCGCTCATCTGCAGTTGTTCTGTCTTCTCGCCAATCGACGAGACATGTCGGTCGTGTAAACAAATACAGGCCAGGTTCCGATTTTTGTGCGGGGAAGGGGATGGCACGGAGAGCGCGCATCCGAGGTATCTCTCGAGTCTGGTCTCTCGTGCCGATGTGCTCTCAGCGGTCTACCCGCTGACCATCGGCGATATTGATCCAGCGACAGAGATTCGTCGTACAAACGGATCCGCGCTATCTTTGGCCGGTCATTCTGGCGGACTCCATTTGCTCTGCTATCGCTGATTTGGTCCTACGTACGTGCTCATCTACCTCTCTACGTCGTACGGCCTCGACAGTCAGAGCCTGCTTGGGGATTCATAGTTCATTCAGTGGTTTCCTGGACCAAGGGTCTGCCGATCAGGCGCGCTCTTGTACATGCCGTGGCCGGGGAGAAGCTGGGGACAGGGGGAGTGCGAATGTAGATATTGTAGTGTAGTGAAAAAGACACCACTGTATATACAAGCGCGCGCGCTAAGTGGCTACTCTACTATAGCGTACAGCTTACAGGACCACCGCAGTAGGTCCTGAAATGGTTGAGATTTTCAACAACGCATAGTCGCGTGGGGGGGGGGACAGGAGGAATAAACATCGAAACGACAATGTACTATATGTTCGTCATACAATCTAGTGGTGGCCCTATACTGATAAAAACCATAGCTTTCTCCACTCACTCTCGTCGTACATGGCTCTCGACTAGCGCCTTCGTGGCTATCAGCTAACCGGTACGAATCGGTGTTCGTGACACTCAACTTGTGACCGTCGTGTCCAAGCCTAAGGCCGGGACAAAGAGCTCTAAGAATACATTTTTTGGTTTTTTTTGTTTTTGGTGGGTACACTCCGAAGACTGTAGACGCTGGAGACATCAGGCTCTGACCACGAGCGCGAGTATTCAACCGTGTCGCAACCAATCTAGGAAGCCCCGGGAGGTCAAGGGCAAGTTCAGGCTTCAAAATCAACCACGGAAAGATATATAGCTGACTAGTTCCCCAAAATCTAAGTATGTTTTCTCGATTTTGATAGCACTGTTGTACCCGCTTACAAACAGGAGTTTAAGACAAATTCTCACGTGGCGGTAATTATGTTGTCGAGTTGCAGGGCGATTCCAAATTCTGTAATGTTCTAGGTACGAGTCACCCAACAAGTAACCAACCACTGATTTGATCACTCTAATCAAACGCACACGCCGTTAATAATAATAATAATAATATTTTATTTATATAGCGCACTCTCCAGAAATGCCCAAGTGCGCTTTACATATATACAATTCAAAAATAAATCTAGCGATAGACCTTACTCTAAAAGATGTCAAGCGTTTTCGGACCAGGTCGTTACGCGGACTCAAAATCATATCTGAAAAATCTGAACAAATCTTATAACAGTTTAACTTCCATTTTATATTTGATGTGATAAAACTTCATGTATATTGGTTATTGTTATATACCAAGTGTCAAAGTTCATTTTTTCGGGCTTCTCATTGGACGAGAGGTTATCACGTTAAAGTCATCAAAATTTACTGTTTCTCCGGCAACTTACTGAGCGGACAACAATGTTGTGGAAGTTATGAAAAACCGGAAGTTATTTAACCGGAAATGCAACCTTGATTGAACAATTTTTAAACATTTTACTTCCTAGAGCAGAGATCAGAATAAGAGACTTGTTTGTGTTCTTAGATACTTGGTCTATAACACATCACTTAATGATTTGAAGAGTGACCATGCAGTACTATACATAGAGTCGTTTTCGTATGAGTGGGAAGTAGTTACGGTACGTACGGTTCGTGCCATGCGGTGACCGTGTCGTATCCAAGCTTTCTGATTGGTTGAGCAATGATTTTGCGCGCTGTGATTGGTTGAATACAATGTGTTCGATTCCGTACCGTGACCGTAACTCCGTACCGTAGGTTTTCCACTCATCTGATGAAAAGGACTCTATTCAGTCAAACGGCATTGTACCCTTCCGCCATAATTATTAAACACCCAAAGAGATAAGGTTATAACAGTGATAGTATTAGAGAACTGATAATAGCACTGAATGACATTTGACTGGACAAAATGTTCGGCCAGAATGCATAGCAATCAATATTGGACATGCAGAGAGACCTTAGTTCTTTATTGTGTCTATTATCGTGTCCATTTAGTTGTTTGTTTGCTTACCCTGTCTTGTGCATTGTCCTTCATAAAGGGTTTCATAACTGCGATGAAAGCATGTACATACCACGGCTGGTTTATCAGGTGAACATGCTTGAACCATACAGGGAAACACTACAAAATAATAGAAGTCAGTGCAAAGTTATCATTTATAAAACTTTAAGCTTACACTGTAAACTCAGTTACATGGCCCTAACACTTGCTTCCACCAAATTAACAAAATATCGATAAAAACAATGAAAACAAGTAGTATGTCATTGCCTTTCAACAACAATGATAAAGTCTTTTTTATATCGCCTCACGATTAACTAGAGTATCTCTGGTTGCATAGCGCGCTCAGCATGGGGACGTACTCGTTTGATGATGAGACAGGAAATATTCTTGAGACATGGTTGGACTAAAATTGGCCACTTTTGTGACGATTTTATTTGTACTAATAACAAAGGTTACGCCACGCTTGAGTAATAATAAGTACGGATTGTACGCGCGGCGTAACCATAGAAACTAATTGAACAGAATTAAGTCTCTTCAGCAAAGGTGGGGAAATTAACCGCCACCTTAGGAAGATAGCTACATCGACTCACACAGGCCGGCGCGTGGGGAGGTGGAGGGAAATGTTCGAATCAGGTGTGAGTCCACGATGGTATGCACAGCAAAAGGGGCTGAATCATAGCCCTCATGGATCTAAGTAGATCTCACTGCGCACGTGATCAATCTGTGATTGGTTCGCTTTAGCCTCCGCCCTTGGACCACGTGCGACGACAAGTGTTGAGTGATATACAAGGATGTGATGCGATATAAAAATGTCATTATACTTTCGCATAATGTTTGCTTTTCAACGTCAGACCTGATCAATGATCATGGGATTATTGAATAAGATAACATCACAATTATGACTCCGAAGGTAATCGCAGAGCATATGGACATGCATGGAGGAGATGAATAATTTTACCGGCTGATATCAAATACAACAGGGTGCACGAATTCTACAAGAAACGTTAGCTAAGGCCCTGTCCACACTAATCTGTTTTTGAAAACCTCCGTTCAGTTCCTTTGACCGAAAACGGATAAAAAGCTTTGCATCCACACTAGCGTTTTCACATCGTTTTCGACCGTCCACACTAGGGGATGAAAACGATGATCCATGCAAAGATGCGTTTTTCGTCACCAGACTCTGCTCGGACGTTTTTTTTCTGTTCAATGCGCATGCTCCAAAAGCTCCGTTTTTTTTTCCACACTAAAACGACAGACCTACGTTTTCAAAAGTCTCCGCTTTAGAAAGCGTTTTAGAAAACCTCCGTTTTCATTGATAAACATCTCCGTTTTCGATCGCTTTAGTGTGGATGCTCGGTAACTGAAACGCATAAAAAAGTATGCCTTTTCAAAGAAAAACTGAGTAGTGTGGACGAGGCCTAAGGAAGAACATTGATGTGCTACAACCTCTTGGTGAGGGAGGTGTGCTTCAACTCTAAATAAACTCCCGCAAGTCAAACCAGATCTAGTAGTCAAAACGGATGAAGCTAAGGATAGGAATATTGGAGCATAGAAAACAAACCTGTTGTAGAGGAGACTTTACCATCAAATGTGAGCCAGACAAGTGGCCGGATGAGCTGTTTATAGAGAGGAACAAATACTCGAAAACCCTCAATGATACTGTGCGGAAAGCTTTACACAATTATCACATGACGCACCAGTCCAGAGCTAGCGCTCATCATATCAGAAAACCCATAAACTATAGAGTCGAACCATTTCCAACGGCCTTCACGGGACTACATTTTGAGGCCGTTGTGTAGAGGTGGCCGTTGTGTAGAACAGTGGAGGTACGTGGCCGTTGTGTAGAGGTGGCCGTTGTGTAGAGGTGGCCGTTGTGTAGAGCAGTGGAGGTACGTGGCCGTTGTGTAGAGGTGGCCGTTGTGTAGAGGTGGCCGTTGTGTGTAGAGGTGGCCGTTGTGTAGAGCAGTGGAGGTACGTGGCCGTTGTGTAGAGGTGGCCGTTGTGTAGAGGTGGCCGTTGTGTGTAGAGGTGGCCGTTGTGTAGAGCAGTGGAGGTACGTGGCCGTTGTGTAGAGGTGGCCGTTGTGTAGAGGTGGCCGTTGTAGGGAGGTCTAAAAACGAATAAATGTATGGTCTGGTTGCCGGGACCAAATCCCTGACTGTATAATTGTATTTCTGTTATATTATGTTGTTTACCTGAAAAACTGCAACTACCTTCCTCAAGTATCCAATGGTAAGCTTTGTTGCGTGATTGGTTGTCCAGCCACTGAAGTCAACTAGCAACACAATGCCATTTTGACGTACTTTTCGTATATGACTCAAATATTCCAGACTCAAAATCAGGGTTTTGATAATTGTCTCGATAGCAAAAGTCTCAATATCCCAGGCGCCAGGAAATAATACCATTACCTTTGATCCATTTGAGTCTGTGTAAGGCAAAACACAAGGAAAGCCATCTTCAAGAGCATATCTGAGTTCAGATGCCTTGATGTCCGTGAAGAAAGTTGGATTCCTCTTTCGAAATTCAAAAAAATTGCACAAAAGATTAAACGAATGGTTAATGTCAAACCGCCTCGCTTGCAAAACGGTCAACAAGAACGAGTCATCGCAACCCTCAAAAGTAATGTCTGTTCTTAGTGGCATTAAATCACGGAGCTTAGCAATTTCTTCAGTATTCGTCGTGGTTTCCTGGTCTTCACACGAATTAGATTCAAACGCACTCTCGGATTCTGTTGAGGCCCACTCCATTGTCGAAGGATCGCTGTCGTCTGAGATACTGACTTCCATTTCTTGCACCGAAGACAGATAGATGGTGTGAAGCAACGCCGATAAACAGCCACCTAAAAACCGAACAGCGACTATATTCCACCTCGACTATACCTCTTCGCGGGAGTCGAAGATGTTGAATTGAGCGGCAAAACCTTGGTGATGAGACACTACCACAAAAAATGCAAGATGATTATTCAAATAATATTGACAAATCCTTTTAGCCCTTTCGTGCACATTTGAATATTCGTTTTGTCAGTACGTATATGTATTATCACCCAAGCGTAAAATAGTTCTGCTCTCACTTCATTGCAAGCAATGCAAGGCGTTCCAAATTTCCCGCTCCAGTGCGGACCTCTAATTAGTCCGGCAGCCAAACCCTTATTTTTCGCAGAACCTTGCAGTAGCTTCCATACAAAATGTTTTTGCATATTATTTTAGTTTAGGGTCTCTACTTTAAAAATCTGATTGATGACACCTCATCACCTTTAGGCATCAAGAGTTATAAAGCGCTTATTCACCCCATTCAAAACGAGAATTGGGAACCCTGTGGTGAAATACGCTTGTTGTGTTAATTGGGATGTAAAATACTTTTTCAGGTGCAAGTTTCATAATAACGACTAATTAGATGTACAATAAAGTTTTTATTAAGGAATCGACGCAAAATGATTCACACAACCCTTGGAATAACCAGCTTAAACTATGTGGCCTGGAAACTAGTGCCCAGGCCACATCTTTACCGAAACTGTAAGTATTTCCTTACAAATTAGGCCAATCCGGCAGTAAATTGACTCCAGATCGGTGATATTTATAAATTGTGCTTTAGACTATTCAGATTTCTTATTTATATATTTTCGGATCATCATTTTCACGTATATTTAGCCCAGTTCTTAGTTAAATAACAGGTGTTTCGAAATGCTCGGATCGGAACGAATATAGCTCCAAATCCTGTATTTCAACAATATTTTGTAATATATATATTTTTGCCAGATTATAAGATTCATTCTAATTAACATTTAGACTACGAGTTCAAGTTTTCTATGAGTCAATAGTCAACGAGGCGCGTAGCGTCGAGTTGACTATTTGAACTCATAGAAAACGAGAACGAGTAGTCGAATTGTTATTGTCAGTAGAAACCAACTAGCATACTACCTTCGAATTTAATATCAATATTTATTGATTTTCGCTTTGTTTTTGTTCAAAACGCTGGCTTTTTCGCTACTCACTATCTATCACTCAATAGATAGTGAGTAGTGAGATGTGTATCGTAGAGATTTGTCACTATCGTAACGTTGTTGCAGCTTTCTTGTAGTACACATAATGCGATGTTTCTACTTTTTTTAGCTCCCAATAGTTTGTACTAGAATGGCAGAAAACCAGTGTATCTTTAAGGGAAAGTTTCACTGTGACGACAAGCTAGGGTGATCTGACGAAAGCAGGCCCGGCGCGTATCCAGACTATCATTAAGTTTAGTAAAGAATACAAAGACGATATCCATATTACACATGCCGAAAAATTAAGTGATGACCCAAGCCTATATATAGAGTGTCACTCTACTGTGTATCCTTGTATACGATGGCTGGCTTGCTGATTCCGTAGCGAGAACACGTTTTTATGGCGACTCAAATGATGCTGTGACGTATACAAGGATACACAATAAAGCCAGCCATTAAAAAAGCAACGTCGATCAGATGCACCAACGTTTCGATTTAAAGACGGCACTGTCTTTTTTGTGGCGAGCAATGTGGCATAGAAATAGATAAAAAACATCCAGATCGATGGAAAAAGCAGTGTTATGGCGAACCGCCTATGCAAGTGCTGGCCAGAAGTCGTCCACGGAGTCCATTCCAGATGCATGCATGCTTACAGCGAAATGATACAATTGTCAGCCAAGTTAGACTTAGAGTTGAAGGTGCGCTAAGTGACTTGCATGCTGCTGATGCGCGCTATCATGTCAATTGTATGACTTGCTTCATGTCTCCTAAGTCGATCTCTGCTACCAAAAACAGTACAAACGTAGACGAACCTGCAGATCTAGCATTTGATCAAGTAATGGATGAGATGAAGAAAGATAAATCACGTTTGTGGAACACAAGTGAGCTCAGCAATACCAGCTATTTGGGGGTAAAAACTTGACACGAAGATCCCTATTAAAGAAGATCCAAGACCACTTTTTACTGAGATGATATTGCATGCAGTCCTCTCCTCGTCAGGAATATCTAGTGTGATTGTCTTTAGAGACAGTGCTTCGAATGTACTGAATCTTACTTTTGAAGCAGAAGATGACCAACAAGATCTTTTGATTGAGAAGTTTGCGAAAACAATTTGCAATGAGATCAAGCAAATAGATTGATGATAGATCGCGTTACGAAATAAGAATCACGAAGGAGGACATTAGGAAGGTAGCCATGAACCTCAATGGATCTTCTGACGGCATTGACAGATGACTTGAATAACACTCTACCAGCTCTTTTGATAGGTAACATCATTACCAGTGTTTTATCCAACAAGCCTACCAATCTGAAGAAATTCCAAGTCACTCATCAATTAACTGGACTCTCAGATGTTCTAGCATCGACATTTGCTGTGGTACCAAAGATGCTCTCGGTCTCTGGTAAGAAATTCCAAAATGTCAGGGCAATGAGGCTTGTCGTTGAAGAGTTGCTAAGAAGAACCATATGAGCAGTGGCGATATTCATACCATGGAAGAACTGTTAGCACGCTTAGACAATGCTGCTAGTACAAGCAAGAAATCAAAGTTGTGGGTCGACTGCTTCATTAAGCCGGTTTTCATAATGATGCTGTACGTGCGAGCCAAGAGAGAAGCTGACTGGCCCCTTCATTTGGTACACTATAGCTGTGAAGCAAATGCTGCCATACTTCTTTGCATCTTCTCATGTAAACTATGCCCGATATGGCCTCTACTATCTGCGCTCAATGGAAAGCTTGGGGCATGCAAGAGGAGCTTTCGAAGTTCATGAAAAGAGAGCATGTGATGCATCATTTTCCAGGGCTTTGGAACGGCATTTGGAGTGACATGTTCATCGAGACAACTTTTATGCACTATGGTCATGGCCCAGGTGGCATTATTGGAATCACGCTGAAGCCCGAAACGCTGAAGACATGGGCCCTTGGTCTCCACATCTGCTGTCGTTTGAAACAGGCCATCGCTGAAATTCTTGGTGGCATTAATGTGCAAGACACTCACAAAGAGGAGACAAAGGCAAAAATAGCGTCAAATGGTAAACTTAAGATTCGCTTATATCCTTATGCACAAAGTAAGTTGCATACTAATGAAATTACGAAATTACGGTTTGGGTACCCTGTGGTTTTGCCCGAACTACTATCAATATTACTAAGAGTGCCGAATTTCACACTTTAGGCGATGTAACATGCACACTAGTCCATAGTGAGTGAGAATATACATCTTAGGGTCAAATGTACCCAGTTTAGATATTTTAATGCATGTTTCTGTGAATTCATGACGCGGGTACCCTGTGGTTTTTCTGCATTTCAATCGGCCCTCCATAACTCCTGATGCCCAAGGATGCCAGACTGGCATCATTACTCGGGCCCTTCCGAAGGAAGCCCGAGTTATAAAATGCGTTTTCTTCTATCATTATTTTTTTTCGTAGGACACAAAATGTGAAGTATGTGATCTTATCGGTACAAAAAATGCGAAGTATGTGATCGTATCGAGTTCCAAGATTACTCAGCAGATAAGAAAGCAAGCTACACTCTGTCCCAAAATATATGCGGGTTCCCATCGAGCGATTACTTGAAGCATCCTGGATATATTCGAATTTCGACAGCAAATGAAATCCGAAATGAAAACTAAAACAGCCAAAATAATAACGGAGAGCTTGGACTGAATGAAATTCCTAGTTCTGAATGGACTTTACGATGAGCCTATGTTGTATGGCGAAGTCGAGCCATCGATCACTTCCTTTTAAACACGATCATGCAATCATTGTTTTAACATGAGCAAGATCAATGTACGAAATTTGGGATCAGTGCTTGCTGCATGACTGCCGTCACGCCGTGGTTTCAAAAACCCGTTTAAAAGGTATCCAACAATAAAATGAAACACATTTCTGAGAAATATAATGATTGAAGTTTATTTTATTCCATGTTTGAAACATTCGGAAGGAAAAGGAATCGTAAAAATCGTACTTCAAAACTTCATCAAAGCAAATAGGCCGTCATCAACGCCACGGGACTAAGCAAGGTCAATGTACGAAATTTGGGCATAACTTCGAACGTAACACTTTTATGTATCCAACTTGCAGGAAAGAAACGCTCCTCTCACATATGTCACACACGCTGTTCGTCATTGTGAAGAGTTTCGGACTGATTTTCGGACACATTGAAGGCATGAATCCCGAAATTTATAGGCAAAGACACATGAGCCGTCTGAAAATCATTCGAGTTTCAAGATTATTCAGCAGATAATGAAGCTGTGTTTGCTGCATCTTCACGCCGTGGTTTCAGAAACCCGTTTTTAAAAAGGTATCCGACAATAAAATGAAACACTTTTCTGATAAATATATCGATAGATATGATCAAGAGCTTGATATAGTGACGGGGTATTCTAAAATTGCTCCCGTCATATCATAATCTAGTTATAATTAAACTCACGACCAACGCCGGTCATGTATAACTCCATCTATTGACAGAAAGCTATATGTACAGAAGTCATGCAAACAGTCGAGCCAGTCGAGTTATTTTCAGTAACTCATGATGGATGTTTATTTTATTCCACGTTTGAAAAATTCAGAAGGAAAAGGAATCGTAAAAATCGTACTTCAAAACTACATCAAAGCATTTAAGGAAAGCAAGGTCAATAGTTCGTAAATCGAGATCGTATAGCCCTTCATCTGGCAGACATATAGTCTCCCTCGTCACGCAACTGTCAGTCATTGTCAGGTCTCTCCTCACGCAACTGACATTGTCCTTTTCATAAGCCCGAGTGTACGCTCATTGAGCGTCTTGTTTAGATTATTGTTAAGCATCATGTCTTTGCCAAGAATTCACAATAAAACGTTGTATGGAAGTAAGTGCAAGGTGTTCCGCTCTGGCTGCCGGACTAAATCCAGGGAGTCATAACTGACAAGCTGTCATGCATCGACATTACCAAATACAGATATAAAAGATTATAGCAGTTTCACTCGCATATTAAAACAATAATAGTTATTTATCTTACCTTGTATACTACTTATTTGCCCATATAATAAAAAGAACATTACACGATGGCTTGTAGCCTTTTTGACCCAGAGGCGACGGCTGATATATATTCAGGCTAGGTGGCTTGAAGGGTCCGTGGGCGTTTCGTTCATTGTATTCCCAGAAAACGTACTCGTAATAAAAACAAACCTTTTTTAAAATTTCAAACGTGTTTTTTTTAATACTTTTATACTCATAACTTGTACCTATATTTTAAAATTTGAACGCCGTTATAAGGCCACATTCCTATATATATATATATATTTACTACAGCAATTAGCCATTATCAAATCGAGCAGGGGACTGGGAACGAGTTTATTAGAATTAATGTAATTATGAAATTAAGTTCATGACATGAAAGAGCATGTTGAAATTAGCATCTGTGCAAAGTTTGATGTGAATTGAGCAAATTCTATCGGAATTATAAACTTTTGAAATTGTGTTGTCCAGCCAAAATTTTACAGTGAATGTATGGTTTGGATGGACAACGTCAAAAATTTACAGAGTTTGTATGGGGAAATAGACATCTTTGATGCCCTCTAGCATCGTCAATATTAAGCCGAAGTTCACCAAACTTTGCAGACAAGCTAAGTTTGGTCTGCTCTCTCGGAAAATGATGCCCATTTTTGCTAGTTTCTTATTGAATTAGTTTTACGGACTTGGTCCCAGTCCTCTGCTCGATTTGGTAATGGCTAATATGCAGAAATTCTGATCCTTTTGACTAAAATACATATATATCAAAAACCTACTTAAAATTATGGGATGGCTACGCTGATATTTTTTTCCAGTTGTCTGCCAGCGAGGCTTTATGAAAAAAATATCAGCGTAGCTATCCCATAATTTTAAGTAGGTCTTTGATATATATGTATTTTAGTCAAAAGGATCAGAATTTCTGCATAGAGTGCAAACCATATGTCCATGAAATAGTACAATTACTAAATAGTACTAAATAGTGTTATCTCTATTGTTTTCTATTGTTTCATCAGTGCTATTTAGTACTAACTAGTTAGTACTGTTTCACGGACATATGGTTTGCACTCTATTGCTGTATTTACTTTGGACAACGTTTCTACTTTGAATCAATCCCAGAAGCCACTGCGATAATTTGCATATCCAAGATGGCGGTGTTACTGAATGCTGACGGTGACGATTACTGATCGATTACTGATCGATTACTGATCGATTACTGATCGATTACTGATCGATTACTGATCATGAGTGTATCACTGTATGCAATCGATAAAATCGATGATCGGAAATGAAATCGATATCAATCGATAATATTAGTTAATTGATATCGATTGGTATCAGTGAATCGATAACCAATCGATAAGTCACAAATGCTGTCCTCATCGATTGATATCAGGGCATCGATTGGCAGCTGTGGTGTTTGGTTACCACGAAGAAATTGAATTGACACGTATGCACCTCATAATGTCGGACCAGGAAATCATTGGTGTAAAAACGTTCACAAAATGTTTGGTTTATCGATTACCTATTGATTATCAATATCAGTCAATTAATTGATATTGATTGTTATTGATTGATATCAATTCTATCGATTGCATCCGCTGGGGAGTACTGTACATGGTAATTCTGCAGTAGTAGTTTTTGCAGTGTGCAATATTCTACTGCTCATATTTTTCTTTCACTCGGTTGTAAAACGCACTGAGATCAATATTTAGTGCATTTAATTAGTATAGGAAATACCACAGTTCGAGAAGAATTAATGAAAAATACCACGCGTATTTTTATTTCAGCCGTTTCAAACCCAGTGACACGATATTCGATTGTTTGGAGTCGATTTTGCTTATACCGCATGGTCTACATTGTATTCTGCCCAATTTGTTTATTACTGAAACAAGCGCGATGACCTCCACAAAAATTTACGTTTTCTGATAATAAAAACTCAAAAATAATTCACCTGCACAATTTCAGTGATTTTGTGGCGAAAGTAAATAAGTTTCAGAAAATTCACAAATAATTAAAATTACATCACCAGCTTTTCATTCTGCTCTGTCTAAAATGGTCAGATGAAAGGTTCT
>JAUJYZ010000929.1:600000-773188 GCA_033675265.1 Actinostola sp. cb2023
CGCATACGTTCTTCATTCTTTGACCAAACAAAACTTTAAAAAAACAAGAAAGCCCATTTTATAACTCGGGCTTCCTTCGGAAGGGCCCGAGTAATAAAATATGAACCCCCTTAGGTGAGGGTGGGTGGGTAAACGATTTAAAGAAAGCTTGCATGCGATGTAGGAATGACACGACCTGGCAAGAAACCACGCACAAGTGTTAGACCAGGCGGCGTGCTCGTACAAAGTCCAACGCTAAAACAAACACATACAATCGCGCAATGCAAGTGCTCCGAGATGACAAAGCACGTTTACGATAATTGACTTTTAACATTATCTTCCAGTACGCACATGAGCTGACAGTCTAATGGTATTAATTAACTATTTTGATGAATCAAAACAACCACGTTCGACATGACACTCACAGATAAACAAACCTTGCAATGAGTCCCAGCTTCACTATTAATATTATCGCTCTAGTTCAATACGACACTTTGAAATTATTCTTAGTATTGATGAGGATACATTTAATTTCAATTCAGCTAAAGATACGTCTCCATTTTGACTATTACACTTGCACAGTCTAGACGCACCAGTTCGGGCCGTATCAGGACCGTATCAGGACCGTATGAATATCAATTTACAAGAATGCATCCTATAGCTATTTGTTTATTAGAACATATTTTTTTTCAGAATTATATTCGTGAATTTTGTATTCAGATCATTGATCGATCCGATCCGATGATCCGATTCGATGATCCGATCCGATGATCCGATCCGATGATCCGATCCGATGATCCGATCCGATGATCCGATCCGATGATCCGATCCGATGATCCGATCCGATGATCCGATCCGATGATCCGATCCGATGATCCGATCCGCGATCCGATCCAGGTTTTGTTGACACCGTTCTGATTGGTTGGTTTTTACAGAAATGTGATGTCCGGTCCGCTGCATGTCATATACGTTACATAAGCCATCTAGCTACGCTTCGCTCCGACGGCAATAACATAGCTCGTTCTTGACCAAAGAGGTCTCTAGAGAGTGAAGAATTATACAATTATCACATATTGTACAGTAGAGTTCGTTTCGCAAAAGATCCGTATCGCATCGTTTCGTTTCGCATCGTTTCATTTCGCATCGTATCGCATGCCCGACCGGCAGGCTATAAGTTCTTTCCAGGAGTCTTCGCAGTGGTAGGTGCCATCTTAGACAGAACTGGGCTTCCTGTGGTTTACACGCAGTTTTCGTGAACTGGTCAATGTAAGTGTCTGTGCATAAACGGCTTTATTCGGCAGCCTCTCAATGGGATCGGAGGGAGGTAGCTTTGAAAATGACTAAGAAATTGACTTATTGACGATTACTGGTGTTTGACATTTTTACGGTAAGATTTTAAGATGTATTTTATATTATATATTTGTCTATTATCCTTAGTTTACTGATCCATTACCCTTATTACTTGTTTTTGAAAATTTTTCTATGTGGCGAAAATTGGCTGTTACTCGTTTTGTCATTAGTTCATTACTCACTATTGAAAATTTCTATGTGGCGAAATTTGGCTGTTATTCGTTTTCTCGTTACTCTGTTACTCGTTACTCATTACTCCGTTACTCGTTTTAGTAACACCCGAACTGTAACACGTTTTGTAGATTGCACCGGCCCAAACCTTCGTAGACCCAATTCATTCATGAAGAACTGTGACACGTTTGTAGATTCACCATCGGCCCAAACCTTCGTAGACCCCTTCATTCATGAAGAACTGTAACACGTTTTGTAGATTGCATCGGCCCAAACCTTCGTAGACCCAATTCATTCATGAAGAACTGTGACACGTTTGATCCAATTCATTCATGAAGAACTGTAACACGTTTGACCCAATTCATTCATGAAGAACTGTGACACGTTTGTAGATTGCACCGGCCCAAACCTTCGTAGACCCAATTCATTCATGAAGAACTGTAACACGTTTGTAGATTGCACCGGCCCAAACCTTCGTAGACCCAATTCATTCATGAAGAACTGTGACACGTTTTGTAGATCGTACAGGCTCAAACCTTCGTAGACCCAATTCATTCATGAAACTGTGACACGTTTTGTAGATCGTACAGGCTCAAACCTTCGTAGACCCAATTCATTCATGAAACTGTGACACGTTTTGTAGATCATACAGGCTCAAATCTTCGTAGACCCAATTCATTCATGAAGAACTGTGACACGTTTTGTAGATTGTACCGGCCCAAACCTTCGTTTCTGATAGAAAGCTGTTTATACGTTATTTTTCTTTCAGTCTTGACTCCCATATATGGACTATACGAAGACGTGCCGCTGGACAGGGTATGGTTTTTGGCCTCTTTGTCCTGAACAGGGTATATAATTTTATGTGAATCTGTCCTAAACAGGGTATGGAAATGTACGATTGTCGTCCTTAAATATGGTTTTATCCGGTATTTAGCCATATATCTGAGATCCGAGCTTCGCCTGTCTTTAGCACTCATCGATCAACATAAAACGCGTTAAAATAGTGTAAAAGAAGACTACATGTGTATGTTGTCCTTTGTCCTAAACAGGGTCTTAAAATAGAGTGTGTTGTCCTAGACAGGGTAGGTATTTTAGATTTTTTTTGTCCTAAACAGGGTTTAGATTTTTTTTTGTCCTAGACAGGGTAGGTATTTTAGATTTTTTTGTCCTAAACAGGGTCAGGTTTTCAAACCCTCAGCGGCACCCCTATACCCAAACATGGGTCAAGTACCCCCCTCCCCCCCCCCGGGTGTATCATGCAACTGCGAGTTATTGATGTTGCAAGTTATAACTCGCTTTTGCAAGTTATAACTCGCTTTTGCAAGTTATAACTCTTTTTGCAAATTATATCTCGTTTTTACAAGTTATAACTCGTTTTTGCAAGTTATAACTCGTTTTTGCAAGTTATAACACGTTTTTGCAAGTTATAGCTCGTTTTTGCAAGTTATAACTCGCTTTTGCAAGTTATAACTCTTTTTGCAAGTTATAACTCGTTTTTGCAAGTTGTAACTCGTTTTTGCAAGTTATACCACTGTATACCCCTGTATATCCCTGCATCCCCCTGTATACCTCTGTATACCCCTGTATACCACTTAATACCCCTGTATACCACTGTATACGCCTGTATACCATTGTATACTCCTGAATACCACTGTATACCCCTGTATACCCCTCAACAAGTGTGGAGAGCACAAGCGAGCTGTATACAGTGGTATACAGTGGTATACAGGGGTATACAGTGGTATACAGGGGTATACAGTGGTATACAGGGCTGTGCAGGGGTATACAGTGGTATACAGGGGTATCTAGTAAATAAACCCCTTCTGGCGGCTGGTATATCGGCTGATAATGTCCGCGGCTGAGAGATGGTCCGAAAAATGAACAGTTGGCCGAGAAGCGAAGCTTCGAGGGCAACTGTGATATTTTGAGGACCATCTCTAAGCCAAGGACATTATCAGCCGATATACCAGTAAGCCAGAAAGGGGTTTATTTATTTTATAACCCTTCGATAAATTTTCAATGTCGACTTCAATGTTGAAGAAACCGAAACAAAATGACGGATGAAGAAAACTAGTTTCATCGAGTTCAAATATCCGTTCCGTTTGAGATCTTTTCATGTGTAAACTTCTAAAAACGTAGTATTCGAAAATAAAAGATTGATAGTTTTTAAAGCTTTTTGAGTGTTTTTTTTTGATATTTTGGGTTTTATTTGAGTGACTTCTTGGGCGCCGATTTTGACGTTTGTTCGTAGTTTAAGGATCGAAAAATTATAAAAATACCTGAAATACCTGTCGTATCGACGTTAAAATCCCCCAAAAGGGAAAAAGTACACCACATGTATGTTTATACCTATACTAAAAATACATTACAGTCTTAAAAAAGTGCAGATAATTTCATTTTTCTCCAAAGTGGGGGATATCATCTCAAAACTGGGGGATAGTACCTGACATCCGTCCAGTGAAATTATACCGCGACCCGTTTTAACCAATGGGCGCGTGCGAAAATTTATCGATGGCTTATAAGAGCTGATAGCCTAGTAGTAGAGTAGCAAATAAGATAATAATAATAACACTTTATTTAACGAGGAATTACAGATAAAGCTCTGCTTTTTTCCAATCTGGTCCTCCTAATAATAAATATAAAATATAAAAGATCGCGCGCTTGCTCATATCCAGTGGTTGTCTATATTGAACATGCATACACCTTTGCCTTTTTAGCATCTTCTGGGGATAATACCCCTGGGGAAACTGATACCAATTCCGCAGATTCTAATTCTGAAATATAATAAACTGTACCTTTCAGCTTTTTATTTATTTATTTGTTGCCTTTTGAGGGCTTGCAGTTCCCTTTCTTTTTTCCTTAATTCAATTTTAAGAACTGCAGCTTCATCATGATCACCATCCGAGCTACATGGAAGTGCTGGAAGTGGGGGTCTACTGAACTCTACAGAGGGGGCAAAATATCTGGCATTGTCTTTTGCCTGGGAGAGTTCAGCAGCCCTCTTCGTTGCATTGCTTTCCCTTTTTTTGTGTTCTCCTCTCTCTGTTTTTTCTTTTGAATTTCATTTCCTTGGTCAGCTTAATTGGATTGTAATTGCAAATATTATAATGGTAATAATTATACCCAATAATTTTGGCTTCTAATTGTAAGTTAATTATCTTAAATAATTTTGCATCTGTGTTTGTGGTAAGATCGCCATGAAATAATTACCTGCAGCGATGTCTTGCTTCTTAGTTTTACTGTTAGTTAGGTTCTTGGTCGTACCTTTATAATGGATTGTATCATAATAAATTTCAAATATTGTCAATAATTCTCCGGGTATCGCAGCAGACGAGTGCGACAGGAATCGAGTGTCATAACAAACGAGTACGACACGCAACGAGTATCGCAGCAGACGAGTACGACAGGAAACGAGTGTCATAACAAACGAGGACGACACGCAACGAGTATCGCAGCAGACGAGTACGACAGGAAACAAGTGTCATAACAAACGAGTACGACACGGAACGAGTATCGCAGCAGACGAGTACGACAGGAGATGAGTGTCATAACCAACGAGTATGACACGCAACGAGTATCGCAGCAGGCAAGTATGACAGGAAACGAGCGTCATAACAAAGGGGTATGACACGAAACGAGTATCGGCCCTCGGGAGATATATGGTTTATTGCCGACGTTCTCGGTAATCAACTCTTACATAGTGTACGAGGTCTCATTCACTGGTAACCTTTATACGGATATCATCGATATCACCGGGAACTTCGTGCCCTACTCTTAGTCGAACAGTGGTGTGGGTTCTTTTACGGCTCTGCGGTGCAATGTAATGGAGTGTGGAGAGACGGGACCGCCAATTTACGTGATCATCCGAGCCACGCGAAGGTCTACCATTTGTAGATGTAATTTACAAAGGCATCACCTTCTGCTCGATTATTTTAAGACCCTGAGTAATGGTTCGGCCGGGACTCGAACCTCCAGCACAATAATCCGGTACTCAACCAACTGAGCGAAGTTCACCTACCATCAAAGCTCAAAGCAAATTATCTTAGTTAACTGAGGCGTTAACTGAGGCGATTGTTCACGTTTGCCATGTTGTCAACGAATGAGCCGGCAGAAGTCCATGAGTCTTATTTTTTGCATTTGAAAAAATCGGTTACATATGAAGTGAATAGTGGGATGGTTCAGTATTTTGTGATTTGAGCTTCGCATTTGCGAGTTATAAAGGGGCGATAAATGCTTTTGCATGCTCGGCCTAGCTGTATCTACCAATAAGAAAGAGATCCGATTTTCGATCACTTTTCCCGCCACAGTCTTCCCGGTACATTATACTAAGTATTTTAAAACATTTTAATATAGTTGTACTTGAAAAATAATAACATGTAATATGATTTACTACAAACTTTCCAACCAATATTTTGCTATGTAAATATTTTGCATGTATTGTTTTCCGTGTTGGTGGGTAATTATACTTATACCCATAATGTTAATTCAACAGATTATTGTATAAACTAAGGCCATACTGTATAGATGACTACTTTTCACAAGGTAGAGTGAGGCCACAAGCACACACTTTTGTCCATTCTCCAGATACTTTGTCTTTTTTATGGTGTTTTGTAGGAAAAACATGACAATGACCATCATCATCCACACTTCTTTTCCCTTCTGTAATAATAATATGATAGAATCATTAGAATTATAAGCAGGACACCTCTATCATAAACACCTTCTAGTTCCAGGGACACACTCTACATTAATTAACAATTTATTAACCGATCAAATGACGTGGCTTGTTTTGCTGTTTAATGTCGTTTAGGCCCCGTCCACACTACACCGTTTTCGTTTGAAAACGCACATTTTTTTATGGGTCTTTACTGAGCGTCCACACTAAAACGATCGAAAACGGAGTTGTTTATCTATGAAAACAGAGGTTTTCGAAAACGCTTTCCAAAGCGGAGATTGAAAACGCACGTCTATTGTTTTAGTGTGGATGGCAAAAACGGAGCTTTTCAGAAACTCTACGTCACAACTCAGACGATAGTACTGATCGCTGGCGCTACTGGAGCGCCTGGTGACGAAAACGCATCTTTGGATCATCGTTTTCATCCCCAAGTGTGGACGGTCGAAAACAATGTGAAAACGCTAGTGTGGACGCAGAGGTTTTCATACGTTTTCGGTCAAAGGAAAACGGACATTTTCAATAAGGAGTTACATTAGAATTTTCGATCTTGTACGTTTGCGGCGCTATTCTACTTATATTTAATAATTTCCGATTGAAAAAGTTAAAGAGGTGATCATGTCGCTTCTAGTTATAACACTAATGTTTTATTAATTAGTTTTAATTGGACAAACCTGGTTGGACCAATTGCTCATGAATTGCTCATGAATTATTAATGAGTATTAGAACACGGTAATACCAGATGTCTGACCTTTAATGTTTTGTGGCCAAGCAACAGCTGCATTAGATATTTTATCATCTTCTAGTATTTCTCCCATCTCAGAACTTGTTCTTGATCCCTAAACACATTAAAAAAATCTAAACATTTGGCATCCATAAACATATCAAAGAATAAAAACATGCATGCAACAAATAAATGAAGATTTCATGGCTGGTGGCTAATATTTTAATATTTTAATATTTTAAAAGCATTGAAACCTCAATGAGAGGGTGCAGAATTATCCCCTGACAACAGAAGTTACTTTAACTTGTAACAATTAATTATCATTATTAAACGTCTATTTATACGAACAGTCATTTGTATCAATAAATATAAGTAACTTTTACCTGAGTATCATATGTGTACTTCTTCTTTAGGCGTTCTCTTATAAGCAATGATTTCACGAGCAATCTCCAGTTTCCAAACACTCTTTTATCACGTTTCTACAAAACAAATGTATCCAACTATGCAATACTTAAAGCAACCTTGGGTTCCATGCTTCTTTAAAAATGAACAGTATTCCATGGTAAAGCTAAGCAAATACATTTCATGTAAAGGACTGTATAGAGTATTTATTGCGTTACCTCTTCCTTTCTTCTTTGTGCCTCAACCTGTTCCTGTCGCCATGCATCCATGAGAGTAGGAACGAGCTCTTTACATACAACCAGACCATCAATTCTACAATTTTAAAATATCATCTTATTTGTTTGTTGGTGTTGAAAATGGTGGTAGCTGTGATGGTGGTGGTACTGACAATGGTGGTAGCTGTAATGGTGGTAGTGATACTGACAATGGCGGTAGCTGTGATGGTGGTGGTGATACTGACAATGGTGGTAGCTGTGATGGCACTGACAATGGTGGTAGCTGTGATGGTGGTGGTACTGACAATGGTGGTAGCTGTGATGGTGGTGGTGGTACTGACAATGGTGGTAGCTGTGATGGTGGTGGTGATACTGACAATGGTGGTAGCTGTGATGGTGGTGGTGGTACTGACAATGGTGGTAGCTGTAATGGTGGTAGTGATACTGACAATGGCGGTAGCTGTGATGGTGGTGGTGATACTGACAATGGTGGTAGCTGTAATGGTGGTAGTGATACTGACAATGGCGGTAGCTGTGATGGTGGTGGTGATACTGACAATGGTGGTAGCTGTGATGGCACTGACAATGGTGGTAGCTGTGATGGTGGTGGTACTGACAATGGTGGTAGCTGTGATGGTGGTGGTGGTACTGACAATGGTGGTAGCTGTGATGGTGGTGGTGATACTGACAATGGTGGTAGCTGTGATGGTGGTGGTACTGACAATGGTGGTAGCTGTGATGGTGGTGGTGGTACTGACAATGGTGGTAGCTGTGATGGTGGTGGTGATACTGACAATGGTGGTAGCTGTGATGGTGGTGGTGATACTGACAATGGTGGTAGCTGTGATGGTGGTGATACTGACAATGGTGGTAGCTGTGATGGTGGTGGTACTGACAATGGTGGTAGCTGTGATGGTGGTGGTACTGACAATGGTGGTAGCTGTGATGGTGGTGATACTGACAATGGTGGTAGCTGTGATGGTGGTAGCTGTGATGGTGGTGGTAGCTGTGATGGTGGTGGCACTGACAATGGTGGTAGCTGTGATGGTGGTGGTACTGACAATGGTGGTAGCTGTGATAGCATTGGTACTGATAATGGTGGTAGCTGTGATGGTGGTGGTAGCTGTGATGGTGATGGCACTGACAATGGTGGTAGCTGTAATGGTGGTGATACTGACAATGGTGGTAGCTGTGATGGTGGTGGCACTGACAATGGTGGTAGCTGTGATGGTGGTGGTACTGACAATGGTGGTAGCTGTGATAGCATTGGTACTGATAATGGTGGTAGCTGTAATGGTGGTGGTACTGACAATGGTGGTAGCTGTGATGGTGGTGGCACTGACAATGGTGGTAGCTGTGATGGTGGTGGTACTGACAATGGTGGTAGCTGTGATAGCATTGGTACTGATAATGGTGGTAGCTGTGATGGTGGTGGTAGCTGTGATGGTGGTGGCACTGACAATGGTGGTAGCTGTGATGGTGGTGGTACTGACAACTGACAATGGTGGTAGCTGTGATGGTGGTGGCACTGACAATGGTGGTAGCTGTGATGGTGGTGGCACTGACAATGGTGGTAGCTGTGATGGTGGTAGTACTGACAATGGTGGTAGCTGTGATGATGGTGGTACTGACAATGGTGGTAGCTGTGATAGCATTGGTACTGACAATGGTGGTAGCTGTGATAGCATTGGTACTGACAATGGTGGTAGCTGTAATGGTGGTGGTACTGACAATGGTGGTAGCTGTGATGGTGGTGGTACTGACAATGGTGGTAGCTGTGATGGTGGTGGTACTGACAATGGTGGTAGCTGTGATGGTGGTGGTACTGACAATGGTGGTAGCTGTGATGGTGGTGGTACTGACAATGGTGGTAGCTGTGATGGTGGTGGTAGCTGTGATGGTGGTGGTACTGACAATGGTGGTAGCTGTGATGGTGGCGGTACTGACAATGGTGGTAGCTGTGATGGTGGTGGTAGCTGTGATGGTGGTGGTACTGACAATGGTGGTAGCTGTGATGGTGGTGGTACTGACAATGGTGGTAGCTAGGATGGTGGTGGTACTGACAGTGGTGGTAGCTAGGATGGTGGTGGTACTGACAAATTTATTCTTGACAGCACTCGATCTGTTGGTATCCGGATTTCTGTCACGTGTTACAGTGTGACTACACCAACCAAGGCCACCCAAACAAATTTTCATACAAATTATCCAATCACAATTGAGTACTTAAACAATAGAATCTCCACAAATTTTCAAATTTTCGCTTTAAAAGCATATATATTTTACTTTATATGTGTATGTATATGATCAAGAGTGAACAAGAAACAGTTTAAATTGTAGAATTCGACATCATTCTGTTATTCAGCGTCACAAATGTGATTAGAAAATTTGATTCAAAATTTGTTTGGGTGGCCTTGGTTGGTGTAGTCGCACTGTAAACGTTGGGCTATCTGTGGTTTGGATGATATCGGGTCTATTTCGACAGCTTGTAATACAACAACAGTGTGTTTATTTACTGCTGGAACTATTCATCAAGTTAACAAATGCTTCATTGAAATTTCGAGAGGACGTCAATGTTCTTTTATGAGCTTCTCAGCGTTTTTATATGCTCAGAATTTGCCTATCGCTCGGTGGACTTCTGAAACGATCGATGAGATCCTAACCGAAGGTGAAAGACTTTACCTTGATTCTATTAGTAGAGGAGATATCCCAGATAGAGAAACATTATCCCTGAACTATTTACCAGTTACAGTTAATAATTCCCACTTGCTTTGTCTACAGTTCTAAATCTTGACTGTCAGGACACACTAATGACTAATCATGTTTCGTATCTAATGTGCTGTTGGTGTGGCTCAGCAGCACTTCCTTTGCATTATGCAACTGCTAGTTTTAACGGTTTAATTGGAAGGGACTGATGTTGATCTGGGACTGACATTTTGAAGGCCTTTTAGTAGTAAGTTTCTAGATGGATCACTGCTGATATTGTTGTAATGTTGGTGGTGATTACCACTGTAAATTAATATATGCGTACATGTATTAATAATGTGCATTTCTAAAAACAAATTATTCGTAGGAAAACTTACATTGGATGGCAAAATCCACAGTGAAAATCAAAGCCAACTACAGCAGGGGCTCCATCAATACCAAGTTTCTTAGCTATTTTCTGTATTCCTGGAACTAACAATATTTACAAATAAGATACTTTATATATCCTAAACACTGGTATTTATTGTTTGAAACTTCAAACCTTGCTAGGATCTATTCAGACCCTCCAGCTATGTATGACAGCCGACAAGACAATGTATGTATAGGATGTGAATCAATGCCAACTATTCTGCAATGCTTCGATAAATTAACGCACAATGGATAAATATTCAACGAGTTTCACCACAGTGCATCTACCGTATTCACCGGCGTATAAGCCGCACTCGCAGATAAGCCGCACGAGTCGTTTCGCAACCCAAACTATGGAATATGGAAAAACGTTGTTTTTTTTTAATAAAAAAAAATCACACACAAAAAAAAAGAAATCACAAGTAGTGGAATCTTGAGAAAGCTACATTACATAAACTCCCAGGGAATACTTCAAAGGCTTATCAATAATTTTAGCTTTGTAACAGACTAATCGCCACACCTACCGACTTAAGCATATTATTGTTCTTTCTTAGCCATTTTTGACCAATTGCTGATTTTCGATATGCCATTTTCGGCTATTATTTGGGATTTTTTAACCCGACAACGGTTTAGTCAATAAGGTACATACTAGCCAACTTAATAGTGTGTATCTATGTAACTATATACTTAAGTTAACTTACTTTGTATATGTTTAGTTCCAGGAGGTAACATACTAGGTTTAAATAGCTCAATATTGCCGTATTCATTCCGCGGAACCTTGCCCTTTCAAATAAATGAGTGGTTCAATACTTAGTGACATAAAATAGCAAATAACGCAACAGACCAACACGTGGTGCACAAGATACAGTGTACCAGTCATACATGACTTAACAAATTGATTCGATTTTGCCGTGTGTCTGAACTCTTATTATAGAACGATTTCGTATGACTGTGAAAACCCACGGCACACGGCAGGTCTAAGGCACGGAACGGATTCAATCGCAACCCTATAAAGCCTGGTTCACACTAGCGTCGGAATCGGAAAGATCAGAAGGTTTTCTTTTTCTTACGATTGCGTTGTTTTGATTCACACTAGATCGTAAGCTTCTTGCGATTGCGATTCTGACGCATCACGGTCACGGCACGGCATGTTCGTTTCGTAAGTATTTCACAGTCATATACGAAATCTGTTCTAGATGCACAGACAACGCCAAAATGTGGTGAGAACAAAAACGTTGTCCCAGGTTTTGTTGCAGATTGCAGATTGTATTCCCAGACCGAAGTGCATTATGAACTGATCAATACATGTGTTCGTTTGCATTGCCGAAACTGAGATCATGGTTGACTGTCAGGGCTTCCCTGATATTTGTTTGCGGGTTTTGGAACCCAAAATTGAAGAAAACATATTATTATTATTATTATAAAACACATATCCACAATGCACTTCGGTCTGGCAATGCAAATATGGAACAAAACCTAGGACAACGTTTTTTCAATTAGTTGTATACGGAATGGAAAAATTGTGGATATTTGCCAGTCTTGAACATGTGCACAGTCTTAACTGTGCAATTCCAAATGAAGCTTACATCTTTAGCTGGAGGAGGTTTATAATCCTCTGTCTGCCATCGCCCAAAGAGGTCAATAGTAACTGAGTTTGGATCAATGACTGGTTGGTTCTGAAAAGCACAAGTAAACATTAGTTTAGCAGACAAAACACAACACGAAAAGACCATTCCTCCCATTTCATATTAGGATATTGTAAACCTAGTACTTTACGGGATGATCTTTCTGCATGGATTGCCAACTCGTTTATTAATCTTTGTACCAGTGTAGCTAATTCAAGCTTTGCGAAAGATCGTACACAAGCTGAGGCAGAGCCAAGCCGACCAGAAAGACTTTCCTTAGTAGGTGTGGTTGTCAGAAGGAATTCCTTACTCGTCCACGCTCCTAACTTAGGTCTGTACTTTCAAGCACGACCTGAACTACAACCTCAGTCTTGTTTCGTAACTAAGTACAAGAGATCTAGAGAGTGCGCATAAGATGTATAATCGACAGTCCTTATATAATAATAAAACCTACTCTAATACACATCACGTAACTATAAACAAAGCTTATAAGCATGGTAGTCTAAATGTTTTGGTTAAAGAGGACATATGTCGCACAGCCAGCAAATAGCCTGTGAGCAAGGCTCTCCAAGGGGAGGGGGAAGGGGAAGGGAAGGGGAAGGGGAAGGGGAAGGGGAAGGGGAAAAATATTATTTATATGAAGAGAGGAGGGAAAGGGAGGCGGACTGGGGGAAGGGGAAGGGGAAGGGGAAGGGGAAAAATATTATTTATATTAAGAGAGGAGGGAAAGGGAGGCGGACTGGGGAGGAGGGGAGAGAGGAGGTTTTCGACGTCGTGGACATTATTCATTATTATTTCTCTTCTTTTTGCTTAGTAATGACTGGATCATCGCTGTTTGATCGACGTATTTCCTTCCTTGCAGTGTTAGCCGTGTACATGTTAAATAGCACAATCTGATTCTGGATACTCTTCTCCTCTTTCAATGGGAAGGTATATAGGATTCTCTACAGAATCTTTACAGGCTCTCCCTCTTAGCTTCTCCTCTGTCCTCCCTCCCCTCATCATGGGACAGACTAGTAGTCCGTCCTGTGACATGGAAACTTACCCTTTTCACACGTCCTTTTACTATTTTATATGGTTGCTCTCGTTCCTGTTGACATCATATGATTATAGTCAAGATTTGTATTGAGCATTTTAAAACAAAGAGTGACAGCAACAGTTATAAAGTATGTGCTTTACATTTAGTGCTAAAGGGGCACCGTTGTGCCAATACGCTGAGCATGGATGTCTGGACACTCAATTATCAAAGTATTAGAATGTAGTGGTAGTGTGTGTGAGAGTACAGTGTCCCCCAATTAGTACGCAAGCGCTAGAACACATTGGACACTTAAATAAACAGTTATTCATTTTATTTTTTCGCGGTTGAACAAGTTTATGGAAATGGCAAGCATTTTGGTGTTATATCGATCTACACTTCAACATCCTGTTATTTCATGTGGTATTTCTATCAGCTTTAAAATATTTCAAGAAGACTTGCTATGACGTCTAAGTCAGTAAGATCTTGTGGTTGTTTATCAATTTTGTGATGTAAAAGTGGTTTCAATACGGCAATAAATGTGTCATCTCCATATTAAGATCCATTCAACAGTATTTACGAGATGGTATTTACTACAGCATGTGCACGTTGTCTTCTTGATCCAAATGGTCTTTATTTCATTGAACTCAATCTAAGCCAATACTTTACTTTTCTCGACTATTTTCTTCATAAATAGTGTTTGTTTCTACTTGTTATCTTGGCTTGTTTGATCATGAACTGATGTAGATACTGACGAAGTTTTTGTTTCATCAGATAATAATCACTGCTGAAGCACTAACAAACATGTGGCCCTCGTAATTTGTTTTTGAATTTTCCTCTGAATGGCATATAAACAAACCTTCTTTATTTTTCACCTGACAGACTGCCCATGATAATTACTGAAATATGATCTTCACTTAAAACCTTCCTGTTTACTAGGAATATATAATACTTTTTCTATTGACCTTTTTGCCACTGTTCGGTCCTTCGTTTCATTGATAAAAGCATCGAGACAATTGTATGATGCGTTTCTCAAGAACTTTATTATAATTATATGATACAATGCTGTATTACTCACCTTTACAACTCTTGCATCTGATGACATCCATTTCTCCCTTGTGTGCAACTGAATGTTAGATGGTAGATTACGATTACACTAAATTGAATTTTGAAGTTTGTTCACAAAAAATATCCCAATACATATTCACGAGTAACTAATGCTAGAACTTGCTCTGCACTACTTTTATTTGTAAATGTAAAAGTAAATTATCGTTTAATATGTTTATTAGACGAGTAAGGAGTCCCAGTGTTTTTCTAGTAGGTCTTTCCGCTTTGCCGAAGTTCCGACTTTGGCTTTCTTCCTTTTACTTGAACTACTAATATTATAATGACGATGATGATGATGACTTTATTACGAGCGATCCCCTGTAATTTTCTAGGTCTTGATCTGATTTTCTGCGTGCAGTCCAGGATTGTTCCTCGTGACCCCTACTCTGGGGATTTTTGACTCATTACCAACCTGCTCGGCCAATATGGCGGATCGATGATACAACATTACTACAATCGTGAAGACGAATCAACACCTAGAAAAGTACAGGGAATCGCTCGTAGTGTTTATAGCAGTACTATACTATACTTCCTACTACTTTACTTTTTCTCTAACTAAATGTTTATCAACAAGTCTCGCTTACCAAGTGCACGCAATCTCTTGAGTAAATGGCTTCACCGCGAATAAATCCTAAAGTAACAGCTGTTTCTGGGTAGATCGCTGCAATGCAAGTAATAAACTAATTACTAAAAGTATTTTTCAGTCCAGAGTAGTCACTTCACTTCACAACCTCACATAAATGTAATACCACAATGCATTGCAGACGGTTAACGGCGAAGGAAAATAAATACTGAGATATAAATATAATGCATTACTTTGATTTAAAGAAATCACGGAACTGTATAAGTCCCCATTAGCTGCAATGTCCTAAGATTGGTTATTTGTGGCCATTTTGTTTATGAACCCGATCTACCAAACAATTACAATGTATTAACTGACTGGGTATAGGCCGGTGGTTTTCTGCCAACAAGCCAATTATCAGTGAACCAAAAATCCAAGGGACCCGGCTCTCATGTCGCTATTTTCGTAATGGCGGACGCTCGAGAGAAGACCTTGCAGGCACAGACTGGCCACACGAGAGGAATCTTGGAAAATCATATCCAGGCTGCCGTATTCCCAATGATCAAAGTAGTTCAAAACAGGAAATAATTGCACTCCAAACCGTCAGTCCTTTAAAAGTCTGGGAGGTTAAAGTTAAACGATTGTCCTGTTTATGTTTATAATTCCACTAGCCTAAATAGTTGCCTCATTCTGATAACGATTTATAGTTTTGCGGGGAATTAAAAAGTCCCCTTAATAATATGTTTGTGAACTTTTAGATAATGTACAATAATCAGTCTCTATAAGACACGATATTGTACTTGTCTAGCTGTAGCATATTTCAATTACCTTCAAACTTGAGCAAATGTCTTTTCAATACATACCTGAAATCAACATAGTCAATATGTAATACAATACACCTTTAACACTCTATGTACAGTTGAATTGTAACTCAAGGTTGGTGTAATTAGTAGTTCTACCACAGTCAATCATCTTCTCGCTTTTTGATTGGTCCAGAGTACCCTCGTGCCCTTTCTTGCCTCTATATAAGATGTACGACTTCACAAACGTTCAACAACAATAATAAACTGAACGCTTTTGTAACTTGAAAGTTTACACTACTTTAACCACCACTGCACACCCTACAATTAATTACATATATAAAATTTATGAAATGGTTCACGTTTAGCGTGCTTCCATCGAGTTATGGATGCACGCGGGAGGTTGTTAAGCACGAAAGCAGCGTAAGAGTAGCACGACGCGTAGCCCATGGGAAAATGGTCCACGGTAAATTAGCCAATCAGAGAGCGCGTTATATCATACATGTAGCTATGTTATAATGATATATACTCACAGGGGATGGTTCTTGTATTCTGTTATACTTTGTGGGAATGGCTTTATTCGATGCTGTTCTGAAATACATGATGGATATTTAACAATTATTCCAAGAATAACAGCATGTTTACCCAACATTAGCAATTTCTGGATGGATGAAATAAAAATTTTTAGAGTTTGGTGCTAATTAGTCGGGAAGCCCGACTCTAAAAATGCATTCCGGTCGTCGTCGTATTCTTCTTTGACCTCAAATCGCCAACTGGGTTCTACAGCGCATGCGCCCTGTGTCGGCCGATAAGATAATCACCGAAGGCTCTAACAACATGATTTATCAACACGAGACATCGCTTCTGAATTCACAAACCTTGTTGGAGGAAGGTTATGTCGTCTTGTTTTCAAAATAACCACAATAATTCATAGAGATATGGATTTATCAATCCAGTACTAGTACTGCAAAGGGTTTAGAGATCTTTAGAACTTAGAACGAAGTGAGTTGATACACGCAGTGAAGAGAAAAAAGCAATTACGTCAGGTAAACCCATATTTACACTTCATCCAAACATTGTTTAATCACTCTGCGATGTCTAGTTTATGTATACGGTATTTGTATAATTTGTATGGATATATTTATGGTATCAAATAAACTATGTCATTGTCATTCATGATTCGCTGAGTTTGTGAAATCGCAGTACTGAAATTGCCAGGAAAGCATGTTCTACCGAGTCACGCAACGACTGAACGATCGACCAAACACTGTATTTAAAATCGCACTAAGATATCTATATTTAGTTCAAATAGGCTACATATCAGTTAGAAGCCCGACTTCATGCTAGTAGAACGTCTAGTATATATTTATATTGCAAAAGGGTTGTTAGCCACACCAAACGACCTCGAAAACATACAAAAGCTTAAAGTACCTATGAAACGAAAATGTTGATCCTTGTTTTACTGTACATTATTGTTGTTTGGTCTTTCTCTGTACATTTGCTATATTTAAACATCGACATTGAGCGTGCGAACATTTTCTTTTCGCGGTTCGAAAATTATCATTTTCAACCAAAATGTGCGACAAGAAACTGGGTCCTTGACAATGGCTCGGTGACGTCAAGAGGTTGTGCATGCCTTTGTTTGCACAACTCTTGACGTCACATTTCTATAGTTCGACCGAGCGGGAATTGTCGCACTTTGAAACCCAAAATGCCCAACTTCGTGCGTGAAATAAAAAATGTTCCCGTAGCTCAATTCACTTTTTATTAACGCCATGTAAACAAGCAAATAGTAAACTTTCGTAATAGCAAATAGAAACGGCGTCTGTTTTTTCGTTTCATAGGCACTTTAAAGGTGCGAGAAATACAAATTCAAAGCCGACATTAATGGACATATTATATTGTACATAGGTACTGTATTGATATGTCGTTTCTATAATACTGTAGTGTATAAACTTTATATATAATTATTTATTCGGTTAAAATCAGCGTCTTTGATCTAATTTGAACTCGGGGTGTCGTGGGTTCGAATTCCGCTCGAGGCGTCTCATTTTTTCCGAACATTTGTTCTGTCTATACTCATCATAGTTTCTTTATCAATAATTATTTATCCTTACTTATAATGACATTAGGCGGGCCAGATTGAAAAAAATACCTTGTCTTTATCTGTTTACCCAATAAATAGTTACTGATAGAACATATTTCGTGCTTTCCGTCATTAAACCATGTAAAAAAACAATAATAATAAAGAAAGCTGTTTTCACTACCACCAAACATTTTAGTTTGATATTTACTCAAGTTTGTAGTTTATTCGGATCTACTTTTATTGAGAATCGTTCGATCGAGAAAATTGTTCGGCCATTTTGACAGATTTCGCTACTCACAAACTTTAGGAGCTGATAGCCTAATAGTTACAAACCAATCACAACGCGTGCTAGCTCATATCCAGAGGTTGTGCATATTATCATGGATGTGGTATTGAACTTCTACCAAAATGCATTGCTGTATTGTTGTACATACACTGTATACAATCGTAGTTTTTTTACAGTACGGTACTGTATATATATTATTACCTAATATCTGGGAATCTTCATTTTCATCCATTTTCTGTAAAAGGAATAAAAAAGTTTGTCATTTAAAACCTGTTATGATGGCCACTCAATAACCCTGTTGAAAAACGATTAATACATGTAGCTGTAGCTGGAAGCACAAGCTTTTAAATAGTAAAATCATTTCGAATAACGTTATTCTACTGAAATATACAGAGGGATGTATTTGATCTCTATGAATTGCTTGGAGTTCTAAGTGAGAAAAAGCTGATTTTCACAAAACTTCAGTTCAGAGTAAAGCCCCGTTTACACGGGCAAAGCAAGCATTTTGACCACACGTACAGAATGTCAGAAGTGATTTGATTTTTGACATTACCACTGATTTCGTTGATACGCGCCCGACTGAGAAAAGTTCCTGGTGCAAACTTGGCGATTCTCTTCCGTCAATCAAACACATTTGGCGAGACTACCAATTACAACCAAGGAGTTTGGCTCAATAAACATTTGTATGATTGAGAGATTAAACTGGTAGGAATATAAACTTTTCGTTTTTATTTACTTTTGTCGATCTGATAACTGTCTAAGGTAGTTAGAATGAAATACTTGCTCATTTGGTGTCGAATGCAGCTTTGAAGTTCTGCGAGACTAATTAGGACTATCGGTTATCAAATTCAATCAAATTTTGCAGTGGAAATATTCCTAAAAATGAAATGGAAATACTTACAAAATGATTTCTCTTTGTCTTTTGGAGTTATAATAATTGCAAAGGCACTTTTATCTCTCAATCGTACGAATGTTATTGAGTCAAGCTCCTTGGTTGTAATTCGTAGTCTCGCCAAATGTGTTTGATTGACGGAAGAGAATCGACAAACTCGCACCAGGAAGCATATGGGTATTTTGTGTGCGCATGCGCCAACACAGCATTGACCAGTGACGTCTGGAACCATTTTCCAGCTCGATAGCTCAATTTAAGGATATTTTGTAGGAGATCTACGCGTTTCTAAAATTTAAACGTCATGAAAATTACTCATATTTAAAGACGATAAACACTTCTTCCCCTGGGTATATCTTTGGCCGCTGTTATTTCTTTTGATGGCGAGATATTTTACATTGAAATGCGACTGTGGTGTTTGGAGTTGGATGTTCAGCGTTAATTATTTCTACAATCAAGTATTCTACAGCATTAACGCTTGGTAATTGTGATGCAAGTAAACTTTTAGAATTTTAATGAAATGGTCTTTCAGGTGGACGCGATTTCGAGCTATGGCCCGGTGAATATGTAGAAGTGTTCAATTTAGGTCGAACTTTAATGAGATATTTCTTGAAATTTTTACCGACCCCCAAGTTGGAGATAATTACCACAGCATTATAATAATAATAATAATATTATTATATTATTATTATTATTATAATTACCACAGCATTCATTCCTTTATATAACTTCAGTTTTTATAGAGAATGGGGCTTCAAAAAATGCATAGCTGTCAGATTTAATACCGGTAGATTCTTCTCACCCTATACTCGGTGTAATGGCGGAATTGATGTTTTGTGTTACTTCTCGAAGCCATGGTTCTATCATATTTTCGTCTATTTCCTTATTCTAAGTCTTTGAAAGTATAAATGAGAGAACAGACTCTGCAGAAAAATTAGTTGTTAAGAAAATTAAAACTTGTTTCCACTGTTTTGCATTGCAATATTTTTGCTTACCATTTACGGGACTCGCAACGAGCAGAAATGTGGACTCCAAGCATTCAAGTCAAATTATCTTTCGATTTCTACCGATCCCCAAGCTGCTTAATGTTACGGAGGCGAAGATTATTAAATAGTCATTCCATTCATCACAATAAATGACTTCCAAAAAATGCATAGCTCCTGCTATGAATGTTCAAAGTGCATGTATACGACGAAGACGGCAGCCATTGTCAGTTTAGCTTGTCATGTCTGGACCTCCCTCTCCTTGCAATATGCAACTCATAATGCATCGTAAATACTGGTTATGACAACTGCAGCATGCCTTCAGCATTGATAAAATAGAATCCATCATTTTAGAGTTGCATATGTTCATATAGACAAGTTAATAAATAAATATAAGAGATAGAACTTCACCATCTTGTTTGTTATTCCTGGTATTTAAATTAGCGCGGGATGGCGCGGGATATACATGTATGCGCGTGTCAGAGGGTCTTTGTGTTCATGTTGGCATTTCACGCATGCACAGACAAAATGCCCTGTGCTGCACCAGGAACTTTTCTCTGTCGGGCGCGTATCAATGAAATCAGTGGTAATGATGGTTTCAGCTGGTTTCAGCTGGTTGTCCCTTGTTTTAGCATCTGTCACTAGCTAGTACCTTCTGTCTTGTCTTGTATGGTAGCAAAGTCTGTTCCCACCATTCAGCATCAGTACGCATTTTCTGTGTTTTTGATAAGTTTGCAGCATATCTCCCTGTAACATCTTTCATATGGTTTTCTATGAAATAATATCATCAGCAAACTGAACAATATTTTCACTGAAAATACTTTACGATCCAGAATTCATCAAGTATATAACAGTGTCATCCAGCCACCAATGTGACAAATACCTACATTTTTATAAGAAAATTGATTAATATTTTATTTGGGCCAAAAACTTGTTTTGCACAGAGTGTACATACCTGTGCATGACATAAAATCCCAACACTAATAATCAAATAACAACAGGAATTTGTAGTTTTATAGTAAACAGGATGCACAAAGCACAATTTTCCAAACTGTAACTGCAATGCATATTTATAGAGGATGTACCGCTGGTATAGAGGATATTACATGACCGCGCAGAGATACGGAATTTATCTTCGAGTGTTGAGAAATATATCTCACGAGTGAGCGCACAACCAGTGGTAGAAAACACAGAACGATATATTCACATGTGAAGATATCAATGATATCACCACTGGCCACTTGGAGTGGTGTTGATATGGATTTTACGATGTTCCTATCAGCCAGTATACCACTCATTGTTATACAGTCATTCTCAAAAAGGTTGTCCAGATGAAAAGACTACAATACTACAATCAAGTCACATGATTCACTATGTATTCAATTTCCTCGTGTGTGATTTCAATTTGAGATACAAAAGTACACGGCATTGTGAAAACTGAATGTAATGCCGATTGCTGGTATCAACTCGCAGTTCTGCGCGCTGAAATCAAAAACATATTGAATCACGTAACTTTATTGTAGTATTGTAGTCTTTTCATCTGGACGACCTTTTTGAGAATGACTGTATGATAATTATATTCGACAACACACAGGATATGATAGTATAGGAATGCCAATCACGTGATTAGGTCCATCTCACACTTTTCTCACCTTTTTGCCAATCGCGCCTATTGCACTTTGCAACTCTGTGCGCAAGGCCATATCATAGCCTATATATAGGATAAGTACAATTCACCAATACTTCCAGAGCTTTGTTATTTCTTTGAATATTTACTTTTCGATAAGTAATAGATACAATATCGCATTTATCATATCCACAGATGTATAAAATCATGTTCTATTATAATTTTCAAGATACCAGTAAGTTTGGACGAGAAAATCAAAGTTAAAGTCTATGCAAATGAAGACGATTTTGTATCAAAAATACATGAATATGATAACAAATATGAGTGATAGCTTACCATTATCATATCCAACGACGTATGTTAATGGTTGACTAGCATTGTCTTCACATAACTCTGGTTTCCCAACACTATATGACACCATATCAATGCCTGGAATTTTAGTTAAAAATTGTGTAACATTAGTTTATGTGAAATTTTAGAGGTATATATTAAACACTTAATGACTGGTCCCGAGGGAAACAGTTAATTTTGTTCGTCTCGGGAAACATTGAGATTCTCGGGAAACAAAATTAACTGTTTTTCCGAGGGACAGTCATTAAGAGTTTTGTTATATCCCTATAGTCAAACACTGAAAAAATGTGTTGTTAACAACGGCGCCACAAGTATTTTCCATCGATTTTGACCTGGTCATGTGCGTTTATTCCCCTCTCACGCTTCGATCACGTGAACTTATTGCCCGCGCGGGAGTTATTAAGATTTGACGCCCGCCACGTGACGTGCTCTCGACCAATGAGAAAACGAGTTTGACTATGGGGATATAACAATATGTATTACTTACAAAACCAGGATTTGTGGGAAGAGAGGTACACTTCTACCCAAGCATCAGTTCCTATAACATCACAAAACAACATCATCATATCATTGATCATCATCACTCGACAAACGTCAATATCTTGTGGTATTGCCATCTCAAAATCGCAATTAGTTTATCACGGGCGCTAGGACAATATTAAAACATGATTGCTTGAATATGTTGTTCGCTTGTAGATTTGATAAATTATGAACATACAAATATTTCATGCGTAGTCACATGTCAGTGTGGTATCTTCCAATAACGATTTGAAAGCCAACGGTCGATCAGTGTTGACCGAGAGACGCGAGCATGAGATGTGTATGGTAAGCGGTCTCATGTTAACTGGTCTCGCGTTATCTTGGTTTTATGATTTATCAAGTCTCAACGACACATGTGCAAACAATCATATTTTAATATTGTCCTAGCGCCTGTGGTAAGATAAACGACAATTTACATTTTTCACAAAAGGTTATGTAGATTTTGTAGATAATATTCTCAAACTCATTAAGAGCAGGTGAATGAGAAAATCAAGCAAAGTTGGAAATGAAAATTTTTCACCCACCTTGAAATCTTGTGTGCAGGTAGACCACCCAGGGGGGGCGGGGGGGGGGGGGGGGGGGGGGGGGTGCACAAAAACAACCCATGTTGGGGTCATCAAATGCATTGTTGCCATAGCAACGGCAATTGTTCCTTCTGGCCCATGTGCCACAAATTCAACCCAAAATGCCCTCCAGTAAAGTGCAAATGAATGAGGCTCGTTCTCCGGCGCATTTAAACCAATTTCATTCAAATTTGTTCCACAAGCAGGGCAACTCTTCTAGTTTTTAAAATGGTCAATCACTACAATTCGCTTTGAGTATTCGCTCAGAAAATCAACACTTAACGAGGGGCCATGTCGGCCATTTTGGTAGACATGAAAAACAGGTTAAACTCTTTGGCTGATAACTCCTAAAGTACGCTCTTCTAAGATATGATACTTTTCTCACAACTTCTATAGACATTGATGTTTTAAATTCTACAAAAAGTTTTTGGGGGAAAATTATAATTTTACGGTGGGGGTTCGTACCATTCGAGGGAAATGGTCAAAATATGAAAAATTAGTCTTGTTCTAGCTCGATTATTTCACTCAAAAACTAATTTCATTTACTAAATATCACTATAAAGGCAATTCTTCTTATCTCCTAAACACATTCAATCCAATTGTTGAAAGTCTGAAGACGCGAAGTCCGAGAAATAAATATTCATAAAAGACCTACCTTGCGAATTTGGTCACTTTTCACAATGTCGGTCAAATCGAGGTGATTTTACCCAAATTATTCCACAGTCTTGGCCATACATGGTGCAGTCACTAACAGGCATGAAAAACTCTTAAATTACAACTTTAAGATGTCCAGATTAAGATAACCTTTGTTTATCCCGCTCACACAAACTGCACAGCTATCGAAGGACCAAGTCGTACAAGAGCGTAATATTGACGATCACTTCAATCGAAGCAGGAAAATCCATCCATAGAGCTGCATATATGGTTCAAGCACTTTGTTACAGACAAAGCAAAACTCATTGTGTATCCTGATTACTGTTATGTGCTGAAATGTTGCCATTAAAACCTTGAAAACGACAGGAAAGTAGTTTCTTATTCGTATTGTAAAAACCGGAAATGTCAACCGCTGACCGGAAATGAGACCACTTCGAAACAAAATACCCACGAATAAATCAAGAAAGACGTATTTTTATCTATCCATTGATTTCAAATATTTAAAAACTCTTTAAGTCGAAACAATAATAATTCGCCTATCTATAATAGTTTACTGAAACCCGGCCATACCAATCGATAATTCCGATAATCGATAATATTTATTATTATTAGCTTTTAATTATTATTATTATTATTATTATTATTATTATTATCATTTTCATCGATTACCATCGATTTCATATCGAGCGATAATTATCGATTTTCAACGATGCCTAGAAATATTTGATTCCAACTTTGCGGTAGATGAACTGACGACGCTCTGTTGTTCGTTGCAGTTGGTGCCCGGGGGGAGGGATACTCCCATATATGGGCTATACGGGGACGTGCCGCTGGACATGGTATGGTTTTTGGCCTCTCTGTCCTGAACAGGGTATATACCGTAAATGCTCGATTTAGCTCCCCGGGCGCTTATAATTTTTTTTTAGACCTCTAGAGGGGGGCGCTTATTCGAGGGGGGCGCTTATTGGAAGCAGGGCGCTTATTTCTTTTCTCAGATGTTGAACTCACTGTTTTCTTTATTACCGGTATACGGTACTGTAACATACATATACAGTGAATAAAAGTAGTAAACATGTACCGTGCCGTACTTGGTAAACGCAAGTTTTATTTTATCAAATAATACAAGAGAGTAGTTTCTGCATTTCCGTTTAGGGGAGGGGGGGGGGGGCGATTCTTGGAAGGAGGGGGGCGCTTATTGGAAGCAGGGCGCTTAATCGAGCATTTACCGGTAATAGATAAAACTGACGTCTTTCTTGATTTATTGGTGGGTATTTTGTTTCGAAGTGGTCTCATTTCGGGTCAGCGGTTGACATTTCCGGTTTTTTACAATACGAATAAGAAACTACTTTCCTGTCGTTTTCAAGGTTTTAATGGCAACATTTCAGCACATAACAGTAATCAGGATACACCATGAGTTTTGCTTTGTCTGTAACAAAGTGCTTGGACCATATATGCAGCTCTATGGAGGGATTTTCCTGCTTCGATTGGAGTGATCGTCAATATTACGCTCTTGTACGACTTGGTCCTTCGATAGCTGTGCAGTTTGTGTGAGCGGGATAAACAAAGGTTATCTTAATCTGGACATCTTAAAGTTGTAATTTAAGAGCTTTTTCATGCCTATTAGTGACTGCACCATGTATGGCCAAGAATGTGGAATAATCAGGGTAAAATCACCTCGATTAGACCGATGTGAAAAGTGACCAAATTCGCAAGGTAGGTCTTTTATGAATATTTATTTCTCAGACTTCGCTTCTTCAGACTTTCAACAATTGGATTGAATGTGTTTAGGAGATAAGAAGAATTGCCTTTATAGTGATATTTAGTAAATGAAATTAGTTTTTGAGTGAAATAATCGAGCTAGAACAAGACTAATTTTTCATATTTTGACCATTTCCCTCGAATGGTACGAATCCCCACCGTAAAATTATAATTTTCCCCCATAAACTTTTTGTAGAATTAAAAAAACATCAATGTCTATAGAAGTTGTGAGAAAAGTATCATAACTTAGAAGAGCGTACTATAGGAGTTATCAGCCAAAGAGTTTAACCTGTTTTTCATGTCTACCAAAATGGCCGACATGGCCCCTCGTTAAGTGTTGATTTTCTGAGCGAATACTCAAAGCGAATTGTAGTGATTGACCATTTTAAAAACTAGAAGAGTTGCCCTGCTTGTGGAACAAATTTGAATGAAATTGGTTTAAATGCGCCGGAGAACGAGCCTCATTCATTTGCCCTTTACTGGAGGGCATTTTGGGTTGAATTTGTGGCACATGGGCCAGAAGGAACAATTGCCGTTGCTATGGCAACAATGCATTTGATGACCCCAACATGGGGTGTTTTTGTGCACCCCCCTGGGTGGTCTACCTGCACACAAGATTTCAAGGTGGGTGAACAATTTTCATTTCCAACTTTGCTTGATTTTCTCATTCACCTGCTCTTAATTATTCATGAGGTAACCAGCCAATCCGGTGCATCAAATCCGGTCACATGATGGACCTGGAAACCCCGGAAAGTCCGCTCAAAAGTACTTTGAAATGATGGATTTCAAAGTGCATTTCAAAGTGCAAGGACTTAGAAATGATGGATTTCAAAGTACTCTTTCCTGAGTTCTTATCACTCATATAACAATCATCGGGACCTTGAGATTCAATCTGAAAGCAGGCTCTACTTCATGCTACTCAAGAGTCCAACACATGTGGGATATTATTTATATACGATGTACTCGACTATGCGCATGAGCAGAGAATATGCAGACTGGAATTCTTGCTTTTCCGGGCTAAAATCTTGCAACTCTTTATTTATTGCCTTTAGGCCATTGCATGTAATAATTAATGAGTATGAGAAGTTCGCCTCGGCTTTGAAACATTACTTCTAAAATTGTTTTAGTTAAACTTCTTTAAAACATTTGAATCAAAATAATACAACACTGTTACTCATGTTGTAAACATTACTTATCACTTACCGTGTTCAGATTCAGAGTCATTGGACAACATCTCTACTGGTTTGCTATGTCCCTGAGAACTATGTGAAGATGATTTCCTTATAACACGTTTACTAGAGACCTCAAAGTCATCATCATCATCCAATATATCAACCACTGATGGACTTTTGATTGTTTTAGAATTACAGCTCTTTGACCATATCTTCTCGTTAGAAGGTGATTTCCCTTTTGGTGTCTTCATATTAATCTTCTTTTCTTCAAAAAGTTCATATTCATCAGAAGTATTCTCTGGTTCCTCTTGGCTTTGTTCGTCTTCACATGTACCGCTGATCAAATAATCTACTTTATTCTTCTTGCGAAGCTTCATTGCAACACTGCTTAATATGTTAGGCTTATTGTCTTCATTTGAAATCTTCTGCTTCTTGTTGAGATTTGTTGTACTTTTCCCCCCTCCTCTGCTTGGTGTCTTTTTTGATGAATTATTTTTTGTTGAATCACAAAGTTGTTTTGAAGAACTATTTCCTTTCATACTTTCTTTATTGTCAATGTCTTTGTTTACATAGAACTCCTTGTCAAGTTGTTGTTTTGTTGAAATATCACATGGCTCTTGAGTGGCACTCTTTCTTTGAGGCTTTTGTTGGGTTGGCCGAGATTCCCTGTAACTTTTCTATAAGGAATAATATTAGTGCATATCAACCTTGATCGTGAAAATGTATTCTAACTCTTACAATGTACCTTCCAATGCTATAAGTTAATATTGATAACTTTGTGTATAATTCAGATGCGCACCATATCTGCACGTGCATTTCTACTGAATGGCCTACCAGTGGTAAGGCCTTTCCAATATGGCGGACACCCAATCTCTACACATTTCATTCACAAAGGCAATCAAAAGTAATTTAAACAATTATCTTCTTAATCTTGAATTGCAGTCAGCTCCACTGTCATGACAAAATGATGTTGAAAACCCTACCCTTCCACCGCCACCTCTTTCTCCCCCTCCTACCCCTCCCCCTCCTACCCCTCCTCCTCTTCCCTATCCTCCTCCTCCTCCCCATTCGCCTAGGAGGCGCGACGAATAGTTGAACTTTTAGATTTTGAAATCTATCCATCAACATACGAAAAGCAGAAACTATTGATTCTGGATGGAAATTTGTTTACAATGCATGACTTGAAGTCCTTACTTTGCCGTCCATTTGTCATACGAATGAATTGAATGCAAGACCTCTCTTGAAATTTACATGTAATAGCATCGGCAGGAATTTGACCACCATATGCATGATCGCATTACAGGAATCTGTATATATGTTCCATGCCATACCTTCATTGATGCCTTGGTCTTCATACACATTGGCTGCAGTTTTAAACAGTCAAATTTAATTACTTTACTGTATATTACTCAGACCTGTATGTATATGTATTATCTGATAGCTTATACCATTTAGAGTGGTTTTCATAAACCCGTCAAATAGATATTAAACTAATACACATTAGTAGATGTTCATTCCATTGTTTTCTTTTGTTGTCATTTTGACTATTACACATTAACTATTAGTTTTTATTTCACGGGTTTATGAAAACTTCTCTATATAAATTACCGGTACTAACATTCAACCCTGAATTATGATTTTGTCAGGAGTACACTAAGTATAATGGTTATTTGTTACTTAATAGGTACCTGAAACGAGGACACTAATCTTGTCAATAGACCCAGAGATCTCAAGAGAACCACAAGAACCTTCAACATGGAAATCAAATATATTTACTCAACCTTTTTATGTCATTGGCGCTATATTTATCTACAATCTCTGCCATTATTGTTGTCACGATTATATTTTAAAAATGGTGTCACCCTATGGATACATGTGTGTACAATATGCAATATATATCAGAATTTACCTCAGCCAAATTTTGTGGAAGCTTGCTCATACAAAGAACATCATCCTTTCAATAACAAACATATAATTATGCATTCAGTCATTAAATGAACTATTCTATGTGGCTCCTCCTCGTATTGATGAAAAATACATCTAGGTATATTTTAAAGAGTTGTAGCTCGTTGTTGTACTCACGGTTCTTATTCTATCGCGATGCTGGTTTGTTGAGTGTCGAATTTTGTAGCTATCTTGCGATACTCCCAGTTTTTCGATTAAAAGAGAGATATCTCGAAATCTGCTCGATAAATTTCTTCAAAAATCTAATATGCTAAAGATCTACATATCTGTGTGTATAGCATACATAATTTGGTTAGAATTGAATTAACCTAAAAGGCTAAATCAAGGCCACAAGTTAAAGGTACCTTGCATCGTCGCAAGGGGGAACCACCTCAAATTAATCAAATAATTAACAAGCTATATGGATTACATGCACATGCATGCATGCATATATCAATACCTTCAACAAAGCAAATTCCAGCTGCTGTAGAGTGGGGAAGTCTTCCTTGAACCTACATGTATAGCAATCGTTAAAGCAATCGTTGGAGCTAATTTCATGCGGCCGTGCTTTAGCTCCATCGATTTTGCTAAAACTTGGTCAAGGTTATGAATTATGTCAATCTAAAGTAATTCCAAAACTTTCATTTAAAAAAAACGGACAACTTTTTCGCAATATCCAATTTTATCCAAAACATTGAGTTTACTTAAGTTCTAATATTATTTAAAAACATGTTGTGCAGTGCAATCAAATTATATTGTATTATAGGTGAATTATAGCTCTAATAGTTGCCAATGTTTTATGGCAATTGCATAAAAGCAGAGGAAGTTATGACCCAAAGTTTGTCATAGATAAGTGTGCCGAGAATTATAATGGAGTCACCTTAAGGTTGTATGTAGGCTATTTATTTCAGAGATATTTTTATCTTGGTAATATCAGGTAAAATATCACTATAGTTTTATATCCTCTACTCATTTAAATGAATGAAATCCAAAACAGCGTATCACGTGGTTAAAATATAAAATGCGGTCGCCAGTTTAAGAGGAAAGTGAAAGCAAATAGTTGTGTATAATCACGTTTATCCTTACACTCGTTCTCAGTAACACGCGCCGAAAGGTACAATTTGTCTGGGCGACGAAGTTGACTTTTGGTGGACGTCAATCAAACAGTTTCCATGACAATCACATCACATTTCCACGTGCATATCCCATTTGACGTAAAATAAAGTTCCGGATTCTCCTCAATCACCCGGCGAATGAGTCGAATTTCGGTTGCTAAATGAGGAACAATCAAAGCTGCATGTAGACAGATAAACAGAAGCAGTTCACATTTAGATCAAAGGCACCCAATGGTGAACTCGTTGATTTTCGGTATGTGACTGACGAGGAACGCCTTGAAGAAGACATTAGGGCATGCTTCATTGCTTGAGCATGGAACCAGCACATGTCTTTGCAGTTATCTTTCGTGATCAATGCTGTATGTTTTATATTTCGCAATTCCCTCTTTGAACTACAAATATATAGATATAGAGGTTATTACGATTATTATTATTTATTTAACCTAGGAAGGCCCAGTGGAAGATTAGCTATGCTAAACTGGTGCATTTTATAAATGTTTTTATATTAACCTTCTTTAAATAAAGTTCATTCATTCATTCTGATAGTTATTTGAGGGTGGAGGCATATTTTGTGGGTTTCCGGGATCAGCTTGATTTCGAGTTGTTTTCGAAATAATAAAAACCAATAAATAATGAAAATCAATATACACAAATGCAATAACGCAAATTCAAGTCCAATTCATCTTCAAGTCAGCATGTACATGTATGTAATCTTGATTGTGCTCGAGTCTCTAAGTTTTTGGCCGATTTGGGTATTAAAGCTTCGTAGTCGTTGCTTTCAACTGAAAATCCAGGTTATTTTGTAATGATTTCTTTACAATGCAACAGCTTAACTTCAAGTTTGTATACATGTAACTGATAAAAGCTTTCAAGGCTTCCATGTGTCTCAGTTCAGTTAGCGCGGAATATCAGTCTTAGGCATGTTCTATCAAGTTTGAAGATATTATCGTCTTTGACCATACACTGAACACTCTGACGAGTAAAGAGTGCAAGATTTCCTTAGAAAAATTCCACATCAAGCGTCTTGGGATTGGAAGCCATTTTGGAAGTCTAGTTCCCAGTCCCGCTCAAAAGTTTACAATTTGCCCCCGAGTGAGTGAGTGACACTTCCGGTTCAAAAGTCCCATCCCAATAACTCGTGGATGCTTCGCAATCCACGAGTTAAAAATGGCACTTTCTTTACCTGTAATCGTTCGTGCCTTGGACTTTCTCCGCAGAGGATCTTTTACGTCGGCTGTGTTTTCGTACAGTCGAATTACTTTTTTTACGAATGTTTCGCTCACGCAAAGTATAGCAATACCTTTTGTAGACATGCCTCTCTGCTTTAACATTATAACTCGCAATCGAAACGAATTCGAAAAAGGCTTGAAACTCCCGCTTGAATTACTGACTACTCCGGGAAGATGTGCTGTGATAGACCAAATCTGCTAACGCACTGTTTACATTCTTTGACCCATTGCAAACCTTTCGGGAATACGATTCTTTCTCTGTTGTATTTCGATTTCAGTAGAACATCGGACATGATAATGAAATGGAAATGTTTGGAACAGAAAGCTCTTATTCCCAAAGGTTTTGAAATAGGTTAAAGAACTAAACATTGCGTTAGTCAATTCTGTCTATTGTCGTGAAAACTGTTTGATTGACGTCCACCAAAAGTCAAATTTGTTGTCGAGACAAATGTAGCTTTGGGCGCGTGTTACTGAGAACGAGTGTAACGCTATTACGTAAAAACTATTTCATTGTGAATTGAATTCGCGACCGCATTTAAGAAAAAATATATTTTCCGCCATAAGTTCACGTGACCACATGACGTCACAATTTTTAGAACCAAACTGTCACAAATTTTGTATATAACCTTACGCCTAAATATGAGTGCCAAAGTAAATAAGGGTAGCGAGTTATTACAAGAAATGTGATTTTACAAATTGCCTTTTTGAACCAGGCCTTAAGTACCTTGAGCAGATTTCTGTACATTTTGCCGCGCTTGTCCCAATTCAAAATGCCGGACGACAGCGTGAAGTGGCTTATTAAGTTTCAAGAAAATCCTTAGGTTGGAAAATGCTCCACAAGTGACTGCTAAATTTTAGTACAATATACTATACTCACACACATTGTCAGCGCTGCCATACAAATGATATCACAAGTACTTCCATAATGACATCAAGAGTACCGCAACAATGACATCACAAATACTTCCATAATGACATCAAAACTACTCCCATAATGACATCACGAGTACTCCCATAATGACATCACAAGTACTCCCATAATGACATCAAGAGTACCGCAACAATGACATCACGAATACTTCCATAATGACATCAAAACTACTCCCATAATGACATCACGAGTACTCCCATAATGACATCATCAAGAGTATCGCAACAATGACATCACGAATACTTCCATAATGACATCAAAACTACTCCCATAATGACATCACGAGTACTCCCATAATGACATCACAAGTACTCTCATAATGACATCAAGAGTGCCGCCACAATGACATCACGAATACTTCCATAATGACATCAAAACTACTCCCATAATGACATCACGAGTACTCCCATAATGACATCACAACTACTCCCATAAAGACATCAAGAGTACCGCAACAATGACATCACGAGTATTCAAATAATGACATCACAAGTACTCCCATAATGACATCACAAGTACTCACATAATGACATCACAAGTACTCCCATAATGACATCACAAGTACTCCCATAATGACATCAAGAGAACCGCCACAATGACATCACGAATACTCCCATAATGACATCACAAGTACTGCCATAATGACATCACAAGTACTCCCATAATGACATCACAAGTACTGCCATAATTACTTCACAAGATTAGTACCGCCATTATGACATCACAAGTACCGCCATAATGACATCACGAGTACCGCCATAATGACATCACAAGTACCGCCATAATGACATCACGAGTACCGCCATAATGACATCACAAGTACCCCAATAATGACATCACAAGTACTGCCATAATGACATCATGAGTACTCCCATAATGACATCATGAGTACCGCCATAATGACATCACAAGTACTCCCATAATGACATCACAAGTACTCCCATAATGACATCAAGAGTACTCCCATAATGACATCACAAGTACTCCCATAATGACATGAAGAGTACCGCCATAATGACATCACAAGTACTCCCATAATGACATCACACGTACTCCCATAATGACATCACGAGTACTGCCATAATGACATCACGAGTACCGCCATAATGACATCACAAGTACTCCCATAATGACATCACAAGTACTCCCATAATGACATCACAAGTACTCCCATAATGACATCACACGTACTCCCATAATGACATCACAAGTACTCCCATAATGACATCAAGAGTACCGCCACAATGACATCACGAATACTTCCATAATGACATCACAAGTACTCCCATAATGACATCACAAGTACTCCCATAACGACATCACGAGTACTCCCATAATGACATCACAAATACTCCCATAATGACATCAAGAGTACCGCCATAATGACATGACAAGTACTCCCATAACGACATCAAGAGTACCGCCACAATGACATCACGAATACTTCCATATGACATCAAAAGTACTCCCATAATGACATCAAGAGTACTGCCACAATGACATCACGAATACTTCCACAATGACATCAGAAGTACTCCCATAATGACTCACAAGTACCGCCATAATAACATCACAAGTAGTCCCATAATGACATCACTAGTACCGCCATCTTGTCACCGAGTGGATAACGTCGAGAGATAGAGAACCAATCAAATTGCACTAAGTATGTAGATCCATGAGTTGGTATGTATTTACAGTGTAAATGATCTTGTAGTTTAATTCTTCCATGTTCAAAGTCATCATCAACAGATCATGAGGTAAGTAGACAAGGCCACACCTTCTTAAAATACGGTACATGTACTTCCTTCTATTTTTCTTTCAATAATGTCACTTTGCTGTGCATAAACCACAACATTCCAGTTTTGTGACTTACCATGCTAAGAAATTTGTTAGCTCTGATGGCTGCCATTTACCTCTTGGTCTACCAAATATTTGAGTAGGGATGTATGACAAACAGAATGCCTGATAACAAAGTACATTATTATTGATTTTATCATCGTGTTTTAACCCTTTGACTCCCATGGTGCCCGAAACCGCCCGTAAAAATCGATACTGCTTTGAAAAATTCTAACTTTCTGAATTTTTGAGTGAAATTTGACTTTGATTTTCTTCCAAAATACATCATTGTGAAACAAAACGCCACTTTCTCATTAAAACTTCCATCTCTCTTGATACATTCGTGAATTTTTCCCTGTCTCTTCCTTAACTCGCCAAGCAACAGCCATTTCAATTCGACTATTTCAGGATCCATGTTTTTTTCCGAACGCACCACCGATAAGCATTTTGGGTAATCACGGCCGAACCTACAGGCAAAATAGTGCACCGGTTGCATTCTTTACAAGTCGAAAGTCTCAAAAACTGCCTTAGTAGGTCCTGGAATCCACCACAGATAGACCAGAGACACAATTTCACTTTTGAACCCGCCATTTTGGAATTCCTCAAGATCCTCCATGAAATTTCCTCGTGAAATCGCATCTCACCCCTGATCCAGGGCAAGGTGTTCGTGTAGCTGCAAAAATTGTCCTGGCTACTGTTTTTCATATAAAAACAATACATACAACGACAATAGAACAATACCCAGGACTTTTGTGCAGCTACACGAAGATCTGACCCTGGATTCTTTCTGTGGCAAATAATCAGGGCTATAAAAGACTCTAAAAAAAAAAATGAAAGATAGGCTTTCTAGAGGCAGATACAACTGCCAGCCTAGAGGAGACTTAGCCACGAAAGAAATACCGCCGGGGAATTTGAGCCCTCAGTGTTTTAGAACTGTCAAAATTTCCATGGAAACCCCTTATATGGATTCGAAATTTCCTACGGCGTAATTAGGTCCAGAAAATGGCTAAAAACCTCAAAAATCTCTGGGTGTCAAAGGATTAACTTAAGGTTATCACTTTTTAAGTAACATAAAGTCAGTTAGCGATCAAACAATTAGAGTCATTTTCGTATGAGTGGGAAGTAGTTACGGTACGGTTCGTGCCGTGCAGTGACCGCACTGTGCCTTTTCCAAGCATTATGATTGGTTGAGCTATGATTTTGCATGCTGTGATTGGTTGAATAAATGTGTTCGATTCCGTACCATGATGGTAACTCTGTGCCATAGGTTTCCCACTCATACGAAAATGACTATATGATACATGTCTAAAAATACCTGCAGAAATGGTTGATTACACACAGCATTTCTGTGAAATCCCACTGATGTTAACATAAGGAGATGTACCTATAATTCGATATAATAATAGCGAAAAAATATTAAATACGAAACCGCGCTAAAAAAGGCAGCTCTCACCATCTATTAAATAAAGTACTAAAAGCTAAACTGGAGCAAAATTTGACTTCAAACGTGGCTTCACAAGCATTTCAATAATATTAATAGTTATTTACATCAAGAACATATATTCCTCATATACCTCTTACTCAAAGGGTAAGCACTGAAGCACCGTAGCACTGAATATTATTGGCATTGAATATTAAGTAGAAACACTACATGTAGCGATATTGGGGTGCAACGTTTCGAAGTCGACATACTTCATTATCAGGCGAATGAATGTAAATGTAAATATTACTCAATGTAATTATTAACTTTAAGTAATAATATTAGACATGGCAAAAATGAACAGCTAGAATACACACTAGCAGCAAGAATAACAGCTATTGAAGGCACTATGGGATGAAAGGGGGAATCTCATGAGTATTATATACTATGAGGTTAATGTATTTTATGTAGGCCAGATATACAACAGCTTTGTAGTCCATGTAGTTCCCCTATCATGGAAGCACCGTAGCACTGTGGCACTGAAGCACCATATATAGCACTGAAGCACCATGGCAATGAAGCACCATAGCACTGATGCACCATAGCCCTGTGGCACTGAAGCACCGTGGCACTGAAGCACCATAGCACAAAAGCACCATAGCACTGTGGCACTGAAGCACTGCAGCACTGAAGCACCGTAGCATTGAAACACCGTGGCAATGAAGCACCATAGCACTGAAACACTGTGGCACTGAAGTACCATAGCAGAAGCACTGAAGCACCGTAGTACTGAAGCAACGTAGCACTGAATCACCGTAGCACTAAATCACCGTAGCACTGAAGCACCATGGAACCGTAACACTGAAGCACCGTGGCACTGATGCACCATAGCACTGTGGCACCGAAACACCATAGCACTGAAGGCACCATAGCACTGAAGCACCATAGCACTGAAGCACCATAGCACTGAAGCACCATAGCACTGAAGCACCGTAGCACCATAGCACTGAAGCACCATAGCACTGAAGCACCATAGCGCTGAAGCACCATAGCACTGAAGCACCATAGCACTGAAGCACCGTGGCACTGAAGCACCGTAGTAGTATCTCACTACTGAAGCACCATAGCACTGAAACTACTTGTACCATAGCACTGAAGCACCATAGCACTGAAGTACCATAGCACTGAAGCACCGTAGCACTACTGAAGCACCGTAGCACTACTGAAGCACCGTAGCACTACTGAAGCACCGTAGCACTACTGAAGCACCGTAGCACTGAAGCACCATAGCACTGAAGTACCGTAGCACTACTGAAGCACCGTAGCACTACTGAAGCACCATAGCACTACTGAAGCACCGTAGCATTGAAGCACCGTGGCAATGAAGCACCATAGCACTGAAACACTGTGGCACTGAAGTACCATAGCAGAAGCACTGAAGCACCGTAGTACTGAAGCAACGTAGCACTGAAGCACCATAGCACTGAAGCACCATCATAGTACTGAAGCACCATAGCACTGAAGCCCGGGGGAAGTGGCGGGGATGTTCGTCGTCCCTTTTAGTTTTTTTTTTCGTGTTTTGGTCCCACTTAGGGTGTCAGAAATAAAAATGACCACCAATAGAGTTTTCCGGTCCCTTTTAGGGTATTCAATCAACAGCGATATTTAAAAACGTTCTTTAAAAATAGCTGAAAGATTTATATGACAACGTTTTCTTAAACTTGTAAGAGTGGAAGGCGTTTGATGCTAGTGTCTTTTATACTATTAAAATGACTTTTTAAATTGGTCCCTTTTAGGGGTAAAAATATTCGCTGCCACGCCCACCAAGATGAGACTCCGGTCCCTTTTAGGGGTCATTTTCAAAATTTTCGACGAGCATCCCTACCCCCTTTTATAAGGGAGTCCCCCCTCCCCCCCCGGGACTGAAGCACCATAGCACTGAAGCACCGTGGCACTGTGGCACTGAAGCACCATAGCACTACTGAAACACCATAGCACTAATGAAACACCATAGCACTGAAGCACCATTTGCACTGAAGCACCGTAGCATTGAAGCACCATAGCACTGAAGCACCTTAGCACTACTGAAGCACTGTAGCACTGAAGCACCATGGCACTGAAGCACCGTAGCATTGAAGCACCTTAGCACTACTGAAGCACTGTACATGTGGCACTACTGAAGCACCATAGCACTACTGAAACACCATAGCACTAATGAAACACCATAGCACTGAAGCACCATTTGCACTGAAGCAACCTGGCACTGAAGCACCATAGTACTGAAGCACCATTTGCACTGAAGCAACCTGGCACTGAAGCACCATAGCACTGAAGCACCGTAGCACTGTAGATGACCCTGGGAGACGTCCCCGTAACATTTTTGTGAGTGTGCTTGTTGTGATATTGTCCCTGCTACTGTGCTTCAGTGGTTCAGTGCGTCTGTGGTACTTCAGTGGTACAGAGAGAGCTACAGTAACTACATTTGAAGCTGTCATATATTTGTGGTATTCACCTTTCATCCCATATTGTGATCTGATATAACCAAATATAACAGTATCCCTAAATGCAGACTTTTGTATCTTTAGACAATCATGTTATATCCTCTATTTAATTACCTTGTGCTTATCCATTTGAATTTGGTTTTTAACTCTATTCATGGCTCTTTGATATTGTGTTATCAGATCTTCTTGTATCCTGTGATCACCAAGTTGAGAATATGCATAAATTAATAATTAATTAACAAATTATTATTGTTTTAAAAATCATCATATAACTATTTTGGATTTTGGACACTGTTATAACAGACATAAATAATTATTATTACATGTATATACATGTAGCAAGTGTCAAAGTTTTTTTCTTCTCTGCCTCTCATTGGACGAGACTGAATCACGTCAGAGTTATTAAATTTGACTGTTTCCGGCAAAAGCTCTGAGCCGGCAACAATATATGTCATTGGACTGGTAATAACAAAACTGGAAGTTACTGACATTGGGTGCGAGTTTGTCCTATTTGTATCCCAAAGTTGAAAAATATACACTTTTATTATGACCTCTCTTGTTTTCGGTTCTTTGACATTTGGTATATAATTTATAAAACACTTTATATTTACTGGGACCTTAGGAAAACAGTATGTTTTGTGGTCCCTCAACCTTGATGTTTCGGCTACACCGTGGGAAACATCAGAAGTGTTGGGACCACAAAACATACTGTAATTTCCTCAGCCAGTAAGTAAGTGTTAATTATCATTCACATTATTTTGTCCGGGATATTCATTGGTTGACAGACAAATACATTTGTATACAGCTATTTCAAAAAAGGTTGACGGGACGAATGGCGAATGACGATTGCACAACTGAAAGGAACTATGGGGATACAAAATTATTTATAAAAATGCTTTAAATTCTTTGTTTTCACGACCTAAAGGAACTCTGGTTATGTTTAGCGCTTGCACATGCAAAGGAAAGGTGCACATGTAGCTGTATCACTGCAAATAACTTACGAATAATGTTCTCCTAAATCTAATATTGCTTAATTGGTTCTGTCTTCAGCATCGTCAAATAATTAAATCACAATATTTTGCTCAAACTCGTCCACTACTAATTGTTAATTGGTATTAATTTTGTTTGTATTATTATTATTATTAGTAGTAGTAGTAGTAATATAGTATTACTACTAGTATTTAATAGTAGAGTTAGGAGTAGGGGTATACATGTAGTGTAGGAGCAGGAGTGGAATATTATCTTACTTTTTTCGTTTTGTTCCTTTCAACCCAGGTACTTCTATACTGATTTCTACACCTTTATCTTCTGACTTTGTTGTGGATGAACTACATGTCATACTTAAAGTGTCATTGTTTTCATTGTGACCTTCAGCCTCTTGAAATACAAATTAAATGTAGATATAGTGAAACCTTTATTAAGTGGAACCCCTACATTGTACATGTAATAATATTGTTTTCAAATTACCTCAAACAAAGGTTAGTATATATGCATAGTATCTATGTATAGTAACCATGTACACAATCATATGAAGGTTATGAGCTGACACTAATTGATTAGTTTATTGGTACACAGACTATATACACCTATTCCAAAAATCGTTGTCCCCACCGAAAGCAACAAGCAAGAAGCTGACGACCGCAAAGGGTATTGGGACTTTCTCCTTATTCATTTATTCATCCGTAGACATTTTGACAACATGCATTTTCAAATGGCCGAATAGTTCCAAATGATTGCTATTCAACGCTCGTAGGGATAACTTCTCAAGTACCACAGATAAATAAATTAAATAGGAGATTCCCAAAGTCCTTTGCGGTCGTCAGCTTGTGCTTGTTGCTTTCGGCCTGGACAACGATATTTGGAATACATGTAGGTGTATATGTACTGTAGTTGTACTTGCATTATCAATTAACTTCGCTGATGACGAACAGTGGATGTACTGTTCGAAATATATAAAGTAAAAAACATCATTACAACACTTCTCATATTTCCCTAAGTTATTTAAACAAATCTTAGATTAAATCGAGATTACCATATACCGTAAATTATGCTCGATTTAGCGCCCTGGGCGCATATAATTTTTTTTAGACCTCTAGGGGAGGCGCTAATATTCGAGGGAGGCGCTTTAATATTGAAAGCAGGGTGCTTATTTCTTTTCTTGCAGATATTGAACTCAATGTTTTCTTTATTACCGGTATACGGTACTGTAGCATACATAATTATACATGCAGTGAATAAAAATAGTATACATGTACCGTGAGGTACTTGGTAAACTGTATACTGTAAATATATGGTATCAGACATATGGTATACAGTGTTTCTGTTTATTTATCGGTAAAGTTTTATTTTTATTAAATAATACAAGAGAGTTGTTTCTGCATTTCTTTTAGGGGGAGGGGGCGCTTATATAACAGTACATTGGAAGGGGGTGCTTATAAAATTCTTAGACCTCTAAGGGGGGGGGGGGGGGCACTTATTCGAGGGGGGGGGCGCTTATTGGAAGCAGGGCACTTAATCGAGCATTTATGATAATTATATGTACTGTATGTATCATATTACCTTGTACATCTTCCCAGTCAATGTCATCACTTTCATCACCACTGTCAGAGTGAATACCAGTCTTTATTTCCTCTGATATAGCAGATGTACTACATGTTGCATGCACCACATTATCAATATCTGTACTATTGACTTCACAGCTGGCAACACCTTTTGTTGTCAAGACATCATTCAAATCCTTTACACGTTTTGTTGATATCCTTGACCTTCTATTGTTCTTGCAGTCAGTCTAATCTTGCAGTTGAGCTGGGCTGATTCTGAAAGTTTTGTAGCTAGCCCAATGAAATATGACAAATATGGTTGAATGAAAAGACAACAATGGTATTGATCGAATGGTCAAGGTGAGACTTTGCGAGACTCCAAGACAAGGCATTGTTTTGCGAGCCGGAGACGCTTTTTCACCAATTTCCTTATTGTTTTCAAAATTCGAGACTCTGAGACAGCTTTTTGCGAAAAAGAGAGATTTTGAGACCCGCAAAATTTGACCGAAATTTTTAGAGACTTTTTGCTAGGACCATTTGACACCCCTACAACAGAGCCATGACAACATTTAACAACTTGAAGATGACTTTCTATGTTCTATTTTGTACAAAATTAATGCACATCTGAGCAGTCTTGAAATGCTAGCAAGTGGATGCACAAGCAACAGCGAGTGCATTCCTCAGCTTTTCAAGAGCTCAGAAGTGCATCATTTTTTCATTTTTTGCCTGTGGCTTGGTTTTACACAATAACTTGCTACTGCTCCCAAACTTCTGTTGTGTTTATATCAGGCTACATATGTAATCACAGCAAACATTTTCTATTTCTTAAACAGAACATAGAAAGACATCTTCATTTGATTTTAAAATAAAAAAGTTCAACAACTTTATATGGTCAAACGAGCACTGCAGCAATTGAGGGAAATTCATGGGGTAAAAAGGAAAGCCATTTTAATGCAAAATGACATGACTGACAGTTTGCAAGTTTTGACAGCTTTGAATGCAATGTAACAAGTGTTTTTTTTCCTCATACCTAGACATGCACCATAACAAATAGTGCACACCTACATTGTAGCATCCAATTAAATGGCTTGTACTTAGGATGTTCTCCGTGTTGATATTAATTATTATGCTGCCTAAAATAATTATCATAGCAAGCCTGAGCGAGCAATCAATGTCATGCAATCATTATCAATGAGTAACCAAAAAATAATAATAATAATAACCAAACACTGTTTTAGTCACGCTGCAATGTCTATATGTACATATATAATAATATATAATTTAGTTCAAATGATTAAATATATTCAAGGTTATAGGTCAAACACATGGGAGGGGGATTTTTATTATTATTATTATGTGAAAGGGGTGGGGATGATCGTCGTCTCTTTTAGGGGCGTAAATTACAGTTTTTGGTATCACTTTATTAATAGGGTGTTCACAACGGAATGCCAATATTCTTAGCCATCAAGGTATCATTTAGGGTTGTTCACAAGTGCGGTCTGCAGTCTGCATGTAATTAAACTACATGTACATGTAACTACCCATAAAATAATTGAACAATTTATACTAAACTAAACAGCAAATTAGCTGATTATCGATTTATGTTACTATAATATTATGCTCATAATTGTTTATTAAATCAATAAAATATTGTATAATCAATCAATACTACAAACATTGAATACTGTATAAATTGAATACTGTATAATCATTCATTCATTCATTCATTCATTCATTCATTCATTCATTCATTCATTCATTCATTCATGTAAATCAACAAACATAGAAATATAAAATATGAATTATAAAAGTCAAGGCTAGATTGCAGAATACTCCCTGCTCAAGTACTGTTAGGTGCAGATGCCAATGTGTCAACTCATTAGATTAAAACTAGATGCTCTACTAGCGTGAAGTCTGGCTTCTAACTGATATAGTCTATTTGAACTAAATAGATATCTTAGTGCGATTAAAACAGTGTTTGGTCGCTCGTTGCATAACTCTGTAGAACATGCTTTCCTTGCAATTTACTGTGATTTCACAAACTCAGCGAATCATGAATGACAATGACATACATGTAGTTTATTTGGTACCATAAATCCATACAAATTATACAAATACCGTATATATAAACTAGACATCGCAGAGTGATTAAACAATGTTTGGATGAAGTGTAAATATGGGTTTACCTCGGCTCGGTGTAAAAATCTCACAACTGACGTAATTGCTTTTTTCCCTTCACTGCTTGTATCAACTCACTTCGTTCTAAGTTCTAAAGATCTCTAAACCCTTTGCAGTACTAGTACTGGATTGATAAATCCATATCTCTATGAATTATTACTCTGGCCCTTCCGAAGGAAGCCCGAGTTATAAAATGGGCTTTTCGGTTTTAGTAGTAGTAGTAGTAGTTTTGTTTGGTCAAAGAATGAAGAAAGTATGCGACGTATTTAATCGTATCGAGTTTCAAGATTACTCAGCAGATAAGGGAATTGCGAAAACAAATGACACACAGGACTCAAGTAGATTTGAATCTTAGTTTTGAAAGCAGCTGTAGATCTTCAAGCTATTAAAGGTCAGGATTCTAGTTATAATTAAACTCACGACCAGCGATGTAACTACATCTATTGACAGAAAGCTATATGTACAGAAGTCATGCAAACAATCGGGTGACCTAATTTTAGAACCGCCGCGTAGCGCTATTTAGAACAGAATTTCCACGCTCAAAACAGGTCAGTGAACGGCAAAAATACAATCGAAATCAAAACGTCCTTAGATTTTAGGGATCTATTACGACAGAAAGCTATATGTACAGAAGTCATGCAAACATTCGAACCAGTCGAGTTATTTTCAGTAATCACGATGGATGTTTATATTATTCCACGTTTGAAAAATTCAGTAAGATTACAGTTGTGTGATCCTTGTGTGAGTCATACATCTATTACGCGACCTAATTTGAGAACCGCCGCGTAGCGCTATTTAGAACAGAATTTCCACGCTCAAAACAGGTCAGTGAACGGCAAAAATACAATCGAAATCAAAACGTCCTTAGATTTTAGGGATCTATTACGACAGAAAGCTATATGTACAGAAGTCATGCAAACAATCGAACCAGTCGAGTTATTTTCAGTAATCACGATGGATGTTTATATTATTCCACGTTTGAAAAATTCAGTACGATTACAGTTGTGTGATCCTTGTGTGAGTCATACATCTATTACGCGACCTAATTTGAGAACCGCCGCGTAGCGCTATTTAGAACAGAATTTCCACGCTCAAAACAGGTCAGTGAACGGCAAAAATACAATCGAAATCAAAACGTCCTTAGATTTTAGGGATCTATTACGACAGAAAGCTATTTGTACAGAAGTCATGCAAACAATCGAACCAGTCGAGTTATTTTCAGTAACTCACGATGGATGTTTATTTTATTCCACGTTTGAAAAATTCAGTACGATTACAGTTGTGTGATCCTTGTGTGAGTCATACATCTATTACGCGACCTAATTTTAGAACCGCCGCGTAGCGCTATTTAAAACAGAATTTCCACGCTCAAAACAGGTCAGTAAACGGCAAAAATACAATCGAAATCAAAACGTCCTTAGATTTTAGGGATCTATTACAGAAGAAGACGCTCAGTGACGAGGGAGACTATTTGTTTCGGTGACTCATAGATAAAGATCTCCGACTCTTCAAGGTACGCTGTCGTACGTCTTTAAACGTATTTGAGGTCACTTGAGGTCACATCTTAAATCTAACAGAAGCAGCTTTTGATTTTTAATCGATAATTCCTTTCTCAGTGATTTCGAGATAAATCGAACAAGATCTTTCAATGTATAGGCAGAGACAGCAGATTGGTTGAGCTTTGTCACATCATACCGTAGTCTGAATCAACTGGATGTTTCAAAGATACGAAGTTCGACTTTCCTCTGCGATAACGAAGAAACCAAAGACGTTAAATCAGAACCGTCTGACCATGAATATGAACCTCAACTAGACGTTCCAAGTACGTGCTACGGAAATACGATTCGGAGATTTTTATCTATTCTCACCGACACATAATATATACATAGTCTCCCTCGTCATGCAACTGTCAGTCATTGTCAGGTCCCTCCTCACGCAATTGACATTGTCCTTGTCATAAGCCCGAGTGTACGCTCATTGAGCGTCTTGTTGTGGTTATATTTTGAAAACAAGATGACATAACCTTCCTCCATCAAGGTTTCAGTGAAGAGTGCGATATAGATCTCGTGTTGATAATGTTGTTAGAGCCTTCTGTGATTATTTTAGCGATTTGAGGTCAACAACAACGACAAATAATGGTCTGCATTTTTAGAGTCGGGCCTTCCACAGGAAGCCCAACTATTTATAAGAATTAATTAATATCTTAAAATAACCCCATCGTTTATGCATTGACATCATAGTTGCTTCGTTCTACTACTGTGAATAGAGAAACTCTCTCACACCCACACTTCTTGCAATTGCTCCAAAGTCAATAATAACATTGACTCAAGAGAATGCAGGGCCATGGTGGCCAGTTTTTGAGTGGTCCAGTTTTCAAAATCGGGAAAAAATAATATAATCACTCAAGACACACAACATCCCCCAATATCCTGTTTGATGGGCTAGCTTTTAATTCAAAATGACGGTGTGTCATACAAATCAATGATCAAATCAAATATCAATACAAGAGCAACCGCAGGGCCGTACACAGCACAGGGACAGTGGGGGGGCAGTTAAATTGCCCCTAGCAAGGAGAAAAAGATACCAAAAAGTACTGAGAACTGTACTATTTGTATTTATTTGTTGCTGTTAAATACGTACTGCTGCCCCCCTTGAATTTTGGGTTATGTACGGCCTTGAACCATACTTCACCAGTGCAAAAAAGTATGATAACACCACATATAGGGGGTAGTCTATCTTTTTGGTAGTTCATTTGGGTATAGTTAGTCCATATCCAATAAATCTGGGATCTACCAATTATATAGCTTACGTAGAGTGATAGACTATTCCAATAAACCTGCGGGCACTACTAATTAGCTGTCAGTGTTTATTAGATGCAAAGAAACAAAAGAAAAGAAAAGAGTGAGTGTCTATATATAGTTAAGCTTAATTATAATGCCCAGGTTTATTGGAATCACTTTATCATTAAAGCTTCGTTACTCATTTAGTTGTCAGTGTTTATAGGACTTCGTGTAGCTGTACAAATTGTCCTGGCTATTGTTTTTTTAATGTAAAAACGATACATAGAACGACAATAGAACAATAGCCAGGATTTCTGTGCAGCTGTGTCACTGTTTATTATGCAAAGAAACAAAATAAAATAAGCTTAGTGACTAAACAAACTTACGTTTACTTCGAGTGGTCACTTTATCTGTTGTTTCAGGTTCTTTTACTTTATTCCTCTTGGAAGATAAAGGGATTTGTTCATCCTCTGTACACTTGGCAGGTCGTTTTCTAACCATGATCAATTCATACTTCTATTTGCTTAATTTGTTGTCAAATCTCAGTTTGTTATCATGCGTGCGCTATAATTTGTCAGCGGCTGTTGCACTTGTGCACAGGCAGCCCAACCATAACCGTACCTGAAGACGATTTCCTATACAATATAAGCAATATAGGCATTACATTTGTACGAAAGCCGAGAAGGGCCACCTACAGTATTTCCGACTTCTACTTTTTGACTTCCGACTTGAAAATTTCCGACTTGAAAATTTCCGACTTGAAAATTTCCGACTTGAAAATTTCCGACTTGAAAATTTCCGACTTCAAAATTTCCGGCTTCAAAATTTCCGACTTCAAAATTTCCGACTTCAAAATTTCCGGCTTCAAAATTTCGGACTTCAAAATTTCCGACTTCAAAATGTGGTACTTGCTTTAATTCCCACTGATCTCGATCCTTCCACGGTTTTATATATTTTCTGCTACGGTCTTCCCGTTCCTTTCCTCGGTAGCCATTGTTTGTTCTCTCGCGCGTGTTCGCAACGTTGCAAGCATCATCAATTGCATTCGGTTTTGTCTGTTATTCATTTTTTATTTGCTTGTTATCTATTCCTTCACTCTTTACGTTCTATCCCTTCTCCATGGTCGTTCTTTACCACCTTCCCTCCCTCCCCTCCCTACTTCGCCACCCTCCCCTCCCCTTGCATCCTATTTTTATACCTTCTTTATTTATTCATCATTTTGTATACCAAATATTTATATTTTCACAGTTTATTTTCATATTTTTCATTTCCTTTCTTCAATCTTTTTATCATTTCTTTTTCTTTAAATTTCTGTACCCTTTATTTATTGATTTATCTATTGATTTATTCATTCATTTGTTTTTATTTTATTTATTTTATTATTTTATTATTTTATTATTATTATTATTATTATTATTATTTTTATTATTTTTATTTATTTCTTCTTCCCTCGACTCCTTCTTTCAATATGTATGGATTGAATTGCATTTGCCGCCCATTGAAATTACAAATCATGATTTCAAATGATGTAACATATTGAGATAACCAGAACATGTGCGATGTGATTTCTTTTGTTATTTGTGTTGGGTTAGAGTAAAAAAAAAGCATGAAACAGTTCTACGTGATCATTACAATAGATAAATAAGAAATGATCCTCTGCCCAAGTCCATATTTTATAGTGCTTTGTTTGATTTTATCTATTTTGGTAGACTACGAATTATTAACCCAAATTGTTATCAAAATGGCTTAATAAAGCATCATGGACTCGAACACAGTTATAGTTGTTATAATTTTAATGACTTAAGAGTATTAACTTTCAATAAATACCGTATTCAAAAAATACGTTAGTAGTTTTAGTTAGCACTACTCGCACTGTGACTCGTTCAGATGTCTGTAAAGTTGTCCGGCAAAGTAAATGACATGAAACAATGGTATTAAAACTGATGATAACAAAAATAATGATATGGCCATTTCTATGACTAGCTCTTTTGAGATGTAATCGCTTAAGGTGGCTGGACTGGGTTTTTAGGTGGCGTTACCTTCCATGTTTGAAAATTCGTTGCTGCTGACAAACTAATTTAAAATCAATTTTTTGTACCAAGTCTAGAGATAGATTAAAGTTTGCCATGATATATGTTTGATCATGATCGGAGTTATTCTAGCGCCAAAATGACGTTATTACGCTTTTTGAATAAATTCGATTTTCAGAGAGAGTAGAGTTTTGTTTAAAAAATTGTCTTCAAGACATAAAGTTCACATGGTCGTCTTCAAGTTTACGAAGTTTCGATGATTTCTATGGAAGCGCATTTGCAAATAGATCGAATCGGAACTTTTTGGTAACGAATTTGTAAACAATCTCAAACAATTGTGTCGGGTGCCCGAAAACTTCTCTTTACGGACTATAAGTAAGCTTCTTTTGAGCTCATATTGTTCTGCAACCTTTTCGGGATTCCTTTTAGGAAACGGAAAGAAATCGCTTCATTCGATTTCGAAAAATACGAGTTCCAGTAAACATATGCATTTTGTCTTTTGTCAAGGATTTCACTTGTCTTTACTGAAAGGGGTAAAACTGAAAAATCCGGTGATGAATTTTTCTCTAACTACCAAGTCAATTAGTTTAGATAGCACATTCATCAACCCGGCCTGAAGTTTCAAATTCATTGAAACACTTTAACATGGTCAAATATTTTTTCTAAAATCCGAAGACTTTTGCATGCCCATTTCCAGAGTATGACAACCGCATCTTATTTGTGTTATGTTTTCTTTGTCGTGCATCTCTATTGTACAGAATACTTGCTAAAGTTGTGCATTCCAACACACCATGCATTACATGCACCGCCTGACTACCTTCCGAGTCCCGTCCGAGTATATATATGATAATATAATAATATAATACAATTGTGTGACAATGCCCATATCCGAGGTACCGGTATATCTACTTGGTAGTTAGAGAAAAATTCATCACCGGATTTTTCAGTTTTACCCCTTTCAGTAAAGACAAGTGAAATCCTTGACAAAAGACAAAATGCATATGTTTACTGGAACTCGTATTTTTCGAAATCGAATGAAGCGATTTCTTTCCGTTTCCTAAAAGGAATCCCGAAAAGGTTGCAGAACAATATGAGCTCAAAAGAAGCTTACTTATAGTCCGTAAAGAGAAGTTTTCGGGCACCCGACACAATTGTTTGAGATTGTTTACAAATTCGTTACCAAAAAGTTCCGATTCGATCTATTTGCAAACGCTTCCATAGAAATCATCGAAACTTCGTAAACTTGAAGACGACCATGTGAACTTTATGTCTTGAAGACAATTTTTTAAACAAAACTCTACTCTCTCTGAAAATCGAATTTATTCAAAAAGCGTAATAACGTCATTTTGGCGCTAGAAAAACTCCGATCATGATCAAACATATATCATGGCAAACTTTAATCTATCTCTAGACTTGGTATAAAAATTGATTTTATAAATTAGCTTGTCAGCAGCAACGAATTTTCCGTTCAAACATGGAAGGTAACGCCACCTAAAACCCCAGTCCAGCCACCTTAAGAACTCTTTTGATTGATCGAACTGAGATGATAATCCCATGACATAATGCTAGAAATCCAGCGATCTCAACGTTGGTATAATCTTAATTGCTGAAACTAATTCTTGATCAAGTCATCTCTTCCTAAGCCATCAGTTGTTATAGGTTGAAGTGCCGCTGTATATGATCGATGGCAAAACACACGACGAGTCTTGGATTCTTATCAACACCAATAATACCAGAAATGGGATACGGAAGAAGATTAACACATTTTTCATGTCTAACTAGCTCAAAGAAGCTCAGTTCAAGCAGACCTAGTGAGCATGCTCAGTAGCTTGACAGACTGATTTAGGAAATTTTGAAGTCGGAAATTTTGAAGTCGGAAATTTTCAGGTCGGAAATTTTCAAGTCGGAAATTTTCAAGTCGGAAATTTTGAAGTCGGAAATTTTGAAGTCGGAAATTTTCAAGTCGGAAGTCAAAAAGTAGAAGTCGGAAATAGGTGGCCCTTCTCGGCTTTCGTACATTTGGCTTTACAGGGGGATTTAAAACATTCGTGTTTCGTCACTCGTTGCGTGATTCAATAGTCCCGGAGGGGTGCTGCTCGGATTTGATACCACTTAGGGTCTGGGAGTCCCAGATTTAAAGAATCACCAAGACATTGGATAAGTCAAATCCAACGGATAAAATTCATGCATTTTTCCATTAAATAATGCCAGTTGCAGATACAGTGGAACCACGCCTAACGGACACCCCGGTATAACGGACACTCCGGTATAACGGACACCCCGGTATAACGGACAGTAGTTATAAGTCCCGGCGGAAATAATGGTGATACATCAGTTTTCTGTTAAAAAGACCCCTTTATAACGGACACCCGTTATAACGGACAACGGACACTTTTTTACAGCCCGAACAGCAAAATTTAATACAAAATTAACCCCGTTATAACGGACAGTCTGAGTACTGTACAATCTTTCGTCACACCATTGCGCTAATGGCTGCACCAATACGATTAAACGGTTTAAAAGTTTTTCGCTAGGAAATAACAGTTTTGTTTGCGAAACTGAACAACTGTAGACACTGTATCGCTATGAATATTTGCAAGAGGATAAGCATTTTGTTAGAAAAATAACAACGTTTCACTTGTATTATCAAGGTTTTATGTTTTGTTTTCATTTGAGACGTTTCAAATGTTGCGTTATTGATATGTGAATGCTATAGAGTGATTCCAATAAACCTGGGCAATACTAATTAGCTGTCAGTGTTTATTAGATGCAAAGAAACAAAAGAAAACAAAAGAGTGAGTGTCTAATAGTGTGTAATGGTGTCAGTTAGTAATGCCCAGGTTTATTGGAATCACTCTAATAGAGGTTTCTATTAACTGATACATTCAATAAAGAGTGACGTTAGTGTAAGAAACCCCGTTATAGCGGACACACACTTTCTCTGGTCCCTTCGGTGTCCGTTATAACTTAGCCTCCTTTGCAGCCGTTCTTAGTTCCGTCACGGAACTAAGAACGGCTGCAAAGGAGGCTAGTTATAACTGGGTTTCACTGTATATTATAAATATTTCGATTCCCTAGTTTGCTTTGCGAAACTTCTGACTGCGTCGCATCTACCGCAAGACAATGGCAAGAAGCACTCTTCCGAACATTGACCACTGGCATAATTCTAGCAGCACGATTTTGAAGTTTTTACCAATCGATTTCATTGAACACTAATAATAAAATAATAACAATAGTAAACTTTATTTGAGTGTCAAGGCTTATAGAGTGCAAACCATATGTCCGTGAAACAATACTAACTAATTAGTACTAAATAGCACTGATGAAACAATAGAAAACAATGGAGATAACACTATTTAGTACTATTTAGTAATAGTACTATTTCACGGACATATGGTTTGCACTCTACAAGTGCTCTACTAATCGGGGACACTAAATGATACATAAATGAAACATAAATGATACACTGTCCAGAGAACGGCCCGTACCTCAGTAGTCGATATGATCGAGGATGGGCAAGAGCACTCTATTAAGTAGAGTACGTATATAAGTGAGTCCCAATTTAGAAATTGGTCAATTTGGACTCCCAATCGGCCTCTAATAATAATAACAAGACGCTCAATGAGCGTACACTCGGGCTTATGACAAGGACAATGTCAGTTGCGTGAGGAGAGACCTGACAATGACTGACAGTTGCGTGAGGGAGACTATGTATATACATGTATGTGTCGAGTTCATTTGATTTGCCTTTGAGTTCATTTGATTACCTTTTGACTTTGAGTTCAATTGATTTGATTTTGATGAGTTCGTGTAAAGGCCCGCTCTCTAGCTTCAGATCCCGAAACGTCGAGTTTGGAATCGAGTTCGAGTTCGGGTTCGAGTTACGGTTCGAACGTCGAATAAAACTATTCGACCCGTTTCTGGCGCCATCAATATGCAACCTCAAGTGACCTCAAGTACGTTTGAAAACGTATGATATACGTACTTCGAACAATCGGAGATCTTTATCGATACTCATCGATACAAATAATCTTTCTTGTCACGCAACTATCATTGTCATATTAAATACCCGACTATACGCTCATTGAGCGTCTTCTTCTGTAACAGATCCCTGAAATCTAATGACGTTTTGATTTCGATTGTATTTTTGCCGTTCACTGACCTGTTTTGAGCGTGGAAATTCTGTTTTAAATAGCGCTTAACGTGGCGGTTCTAAAATTAGATCGCGTAATAAATGTATGACTCAGACAAGGATCATACAACTGTCATCGTACTGAAAAGAACACGGATTTTCGAACATTGACCTTTCTCGCCTTTGCTTTGATGTAGTTTTGAAGTACGATTTTTACGATTCCTTTTCCTTGTGAATTTTTCAAACGTGGAATAAAATAAACATTCATCATGAGTTATTGAAAATGATACGTCTTGAGGTTGCATAGGTCAGATGGTTCTGATAACGCCCTCACGTTTGTTTTTGTTAAATATATTTTAAGCGAGCTTCTAGTCCTTCTACCACTTCTAGTCATTGAACGATGAACTAGAATCCTGACCTTTTATAGCTTGAAGATCTACAGCTGCTTTCAAAACTAAGATTCAAATCTACTTGAGTCCTGTGTGTCGTTTGTTTTTTTCTTATCTGCTGAGTAATCTTGAAACTCGATACGATTAAATACGTCGCATACTTTCGTCATTCTTTGACCGGACTACGACGACGACGACTACCGAAAAACGCATTTTATAACTCGGGCTTCCTTCGGAAGTGCCCGAGTAATAATAATAATAATAATAATAATAATAATAATAATAATAATAATAATAATAATAATAATAATAATAATAATAATAATAAATCACTTCTATAGCGCACACCTCCACTAATTGCCCGTACTGTGGCGCTTTACATTCATACGAAAATAGAAAATGCAAAAATAATAAGCAGCCAACCTACATTTTAGCGGCCAGTGGTCAATATTTACAGAGCAGCATGCAGGGACCGCGGTGACGACAGCTGTCTGCCTGCCCGCAATGCATTTATGGTAATCTAAACCACGATGGCACGAATTTGGAGTGTTGAAGAAGAAATATCTCCTTTCTGCTTGGAAATCCTGGTCAGTGAATGTCAATCACTTCGTTAATCTTATCTTTATACAACAAGAATGCTATTTTGAACGCCTCGATGCGAGCCATTCACTGGTTTAGCCGTATTGAACTAGTTGAAGCGGTTTTATTAGTGTCTATTGTTTGTTCAACCAACATGGCCGCCGTGTCTTTATCTCTTGATTCTCAAGGGATTGATTGCAAACCAAGAATCGAAGCGGTTTTAGTAAAACCGCAGTTTTAGTAAAACCGCTTCAATACGGCTAAACCAGTGAATGGCTCGCATCGAGGCGCTCAAAATAGCATTCCCAAACCTGAGGCTTGGCTAATTCCTCTGCGTTTTGCCTTGCAATATCTTGACGTTTTATCAATGTAATTGTGGTATTTAATAAGCTGTCTATATCTAACAGGCCTGACCACCGAAGACTTGGTTTCGCAAACTGCAAAGTTCAAAACTTCCTCGGGAACCCAGGGGTATATTCTGTCGCTCGTAATACTCGCTCCCAAAGCGAGTAACGAGTTCAAAATGACTGACAATGCAGCGTGGACATCCCTCACGATATTCATCTCTAGAAGTAAGTCTTGTAAGATCATCGTACATTGTATTTATGGCGATACTTCATGCACGACTTCAGCTTTTGCATGTTATTTATGTGCCAACCAGAGATCGATTGGCTGTAGAAGTGTAGTGTTGAAACAAAGCAACGTGTGAAAAGTTTTTGTGGAAATGGTTGGCACATATATTAACATAACAATATTAATTATCTAACATAACTCCAATGACAATAACATTACAACATGAGCGCAGCAGGGTGACTTGGCAGACATTACAAGTACAGTGTCGCCGGTATTTATGCGTCACCCTGCTGCAAAATATAATAGTCCAATTTGTCGGTCAGCGACTATGTTGAATATTTCACAGCAATAGCCCGTAAAAGACACCATAAATAACAAAACTAACTCACTGATATCAATAATATAATAACCTAATAAATATAATTGTGGACAATCATGTCATAAAATACAATGCTGATGCATAAAATGTAGGCTTATAATAGTTATATGATTATAAAATTATCTACATGTAATACATGCAGTATTCATATAATTAGTATACAAAATGTCACAACGAAGTGACAAAGAAAATATATAACCAATGCAAGTACAATAAATATATCAAGATAAGATAGCCTGCGTAGCGGCGCACAGGAAAAGGGAAGGAGGGAGGGGGAAGGGGGGAAGGGGAGGAGGAGGAGAGGAGGGGGGATTGGGGAGAGGGGATTGGGGAGAGAGCGGAAGGTAGCGCCTGCAATGAAACCCCCACATTCCTCGATACACCCCCTAATTAGTATTCAAGATTGCAAAATAAATAAACCAATCAAAATCGTCTTTTTTACACTGTGAAGTGTGAAATGTACATGTAATTTGACAAACGAACGAGGTATTTGCATGGATCGCTTAAAAGTCTTTTTACGATCTATGGTATTTATAAAAGGCTACACAAACTGAATAAACATAGCACTTAAATGAAAGGAGTTTTTATTAGAGGCAGTTATCTACAGAATCATACTGTCAACTGTCAACTGTCAACATATTTATACGATTGCGGACGTTTCTGAACGAACTCCTGATCGAATCGCCGTCTTGAACCTTTTAACACTTCGGTCCGTAGAAACCCACATTCAACTGAATCCTTCCTTTTAACCCTTAGATTCCCAGAAAGTTAAATTACCGTGGAAGTTTTTATTAGAGACTATATTCCAGTATATAAATCGAGAATAGAAGAGAAGGCCAGATATCTAGAGAATCAACGGTCAACATTACGAGTTAATTAAGCTTTCTACATTACGATTAGCTCGAGCTTTACCCTAACTTGTTCGACATCGTATTATAGAGCTTAACAAAGCCTCTGGAACCAGGGTACTCGAGCTTCTTGTTCAAAGCACAGTTGTGGTATTTTAGCCTGACTTGCTGAAACTCCTTGTCTGTTACTTCTTCAGTAGACTGATTCCATAAGTCGGTCTGTTCGCTCCTTGTCGATTCTGAGCGACCTCCAGGGTAAAAGAGCGAAAACATGCAGCCGCTTATGGAATCAGTCTACTTCTTCAGCACTAGCGAAGATCAATTTTGGCGGCGACTCGTGTAGTACAAGAGATTCCCAAGAACTTGGCCTCAATCGGCTTCGTGTTGTACTAGAAAAACCGCTTCTCCTTTCACTTCAGCGAATACTCTAAAAATTAGGCTTTGCGACCTTTTCCTTATAACAAGGAGTTTATAACACTGAGTTTTGTTCTGTTTTATAACGATGATACACCATCTAATCTATCGCCCTGATCAAAATCATTATCGAACGCCAGTGTTTAGACCGTCGCTTCAAACGACGGAGATCAATTTTCATTAAAAAAAACCAATAGAGGCATTTGATTGACAGCTGATTAAAGGGGGACTTGAACCCAAAACGTGATTTTTTTAAAAAGCAAACGGAATAAACAGTTGAAAGTGTGCTAAATATCACTTCGTTGTTGATTTTTATCAAAACTTTCGGGAAATCATTCAAATTTAGCGTTAAAGACAGAAAACCGAACATTCTCCGAACACATCCCGAAAGAAGGACGCCCTGTTGTGACGTCACAACAGGGAGTCATTCTTTGAACACAAAATGGCGGACAAGCAGGAGCGGATGTCAGAAGTTTTACTAGATGTTTTATTGAAGAGGAATTAGATGAAGGGAGAAAATTAGTGCAGTAAAGTGAAGAACTATACTAATATGAGCCAAATAGACACCAAGACGACGATGGAGAGGCAGAAGAAGAGTCACAGATTGTAATGAATTTTCGAATTCGAGTGCAGTCTGCAGATCGTCTAGGATTTTACAATACTCCATAGTAAGCTTTATATAGATATAAACGTTTTAAAATGTGTTTCACATCATTTGACATAGTTCGTTGTTTTGTACTTGTTGAAAATGTGCTTGAAATTGAAATTGAACAATAATTTATTGTAATGTGAGAGTGAGACTGAAAGTTGATTAAGCTTATTAAACTAAAGCTTATATTAAGCTTATTATCATTATTTATACTGTAGAGTCGAATCCCTAGATTTTCTAGTCTATTTCCTCCATCCACCAGCTTACTCATCCAGGTTTCTCCAGCATGCCTGTGTTGCTAAATCTAATTATTTTTCTAAGATGCTCCAGAAGTTCAATTACATATTCTGTTGTATTATTACATTTGTTTTGTAAATAGAGAGTGAAATCACAACAACAGTCAAGACCATTATTTGGTGAGAGCATAAAATACCTGCTATTCATTATACATGTAAGCTTATGTATTTTACAAGCGTAGTACTGATTTAAATTTGATTTTGACATACAAAATGTGGGACTGCATACATTGATATGCCCTATGATATTGTTAGATAATTTTATAGTGGTGTCAACTACTGAAAGTATAGTCTATTATTATGTACTTTTCTAAAATCACTTACTCTTTTTATACTTTCTGGTATGAAAAAGTTGGTTGTCATGACTACATGTATGTAACAGCTTCCACTGTGTGACTGTTTTTGGTAGACTTCAGCCAAAAGTATAGAGGATACAGTTTAGTTGTACTTTCTATGGAAACAAATACTACCCGATACTAAGATGGGAAGTAATTTTAATATATTTTTTCCTAAACGTCAACCATTATTCTGCAATGTGTAATATATGCCACATGCTATCAAAATTAATCAGCATAGTTTCAGCTGTCACGCTGGTTCAATATGATTAACATTAATGATAGGGGAGTGATTGCAACTAGTCTGACTAGTAAACTACCTTTTATACATACTCAAATTACTACAAAGCACAAAATAATGGTCTCTTATTTATAGCTACACAAAATAAGAAAAGGCTAAGTATGTCATGCCTATGTACATTGTCGTATGGTGAATGTACAAGTCATCATACATTGTATGAACATAAATAAATATGCCTGTTGTTACCCCCGGGTACCATAAATAAGCTATTATTATGGGTTTTGCACCACACATTATTAATATTTCTCATTGGGCCATGTCGTATAATGCACCAGGGTGGTGTAAGGTTTTAGAGCCCCTGATCATCATCATAATTAATTAATTATTACAGCGTGAAGCTCTCGACTAGGACCGCCTTTAATGTATTCACATACTTTTGTCTCGCCATCCTCCAATTAGTGGTTAGATCAGAGATAAGATAAGACAATCCTGCAAAGCTGATAGGACAATGGCCGAGACGAAAGTATGCAAATACATTTACATTAACCATTTGCGTTTCGCGCTGAAAGGGTGGGGGTCGGGTGGAGGTGTGTCACTGAGCCTGAACTCTGACAATGTTTCAATGCATCAATTTTCATACCCTGTTTACTAGCTTATCACCCTGTTTCAGTGTACATTGCCAACATTATTTGTTACCTTGTAAGTTTGATGTTTCAGCGCTTCAGCGCTGTGAGGGTGGCACACACACATGTACCAATTAAAATGGTGTACTAACCCGGGTGGGAGGGGGGGGTGTACTAACCCGGGGTGGGGGGGGGGGGGGGGGGGGGGGGGTCACTAAGGGTATTTTTGGATAAGGGTGTGCTGCGGACACCTCAAAATCCTGATCCTATCCCAGACCTAAAATTTTAAAGGCTAAAATACCCTACCCCAGACCTGGGAGCTCAAAAACCATACCCTATCCCGCGTCACATACCCGTATAGCGTATATAGGGGAATACCCCCCCCCCCCCCCCCTGGGTGTACTAAGTACCCCTGCCCCTGGGTTTTAGTTACTGACAAAAACTACTACAGATGAATAGTACAAAAAGCTGTTAATGAAACAAACCTGGAATACAGAATGTAGGTGAATGACAATTTAGGATTTAGGTGAATGTCAATTTAGCTTCGGTTTGATACTACAGTATAAATACAGCCCAAACTTGGCACTGTGACACCCAGTCTGTGGACTATACTATCAGATTATCACCATCTCTATAGGCTTACAACAACACAACAATCTCGCTCAGTAGGAAAAACTAAATTTTCTAAAGGTTCCAGCATGATGAGTCAGCTCTGGCTGGAGGACAAGGAGAAGAGAATGGTTAATGTCAGTCATATTAATGAAATAATTAGCCTCTTTATATAATCATGCAACTGAATTGCTTTCAATTTATTGTCATTTAGCACACACGTATTTACATTATGTGATAAAACCAAAGCTAGACAGAGTAGTATAAAATAAAGTCAACAACAACAGTAACAAAAGTACATTTGCTCAGGCTGGTAAGTAAATTCCAATCTTCATTGCAAAAATATAAGCTTAACACAACTAGAACTGCTAGAAGTATTAAAAAACTGAATCGTAGCCGTGGGCTTAGCTAAATCAGTACATGAAGATTGAAGTGCAAACATGCCCGACGTCTTTCTCTCTTTATAAACGCTGAACGATCATTAGATAAATCTTGGAATTGCCAGTCCCTATTTGAGCGGTTTTTGTTCGTCTTAAAAATCGAACCCACACTAATCGGCCATGATCAATGTTTTCAATACAAAAATATCAATTTTCGTCTTCAGCTTCTTTCAGAAACAAATTCAGGTCTCTTCGCTTCCAGAAACTGTGCAAAATGTTGGCATTTAGAGCAGAGAAACGAATAAAGAAGGAGATAACAACTCACAACACTGAACAAACATGGTGTCCCGCGAAAGTGACTCCCTGTTGTGACATCATTCCGACCAATTTCCGAGTGCTGAACGGACTTTCCCGATTGCTGAACGGAAACTTTAGCCTTAAATTTTCGTACTTTAAAAACGTTTTTGAGAGAAATCAACAACGAAGTGATATTTAGCACACTTTCAACTGTTTATTCCGTTTGCTTTCAAAATATTCGTTTTTCGGTTGAAGTCCCCCTTTAACCAATGGGAATTTTACGTTCAAAATTTGAACATAAAATACGAGGAATGTGGGGGTTTCATTGCAGGCGCTACCTTCAGCTCTCTCCCCCATCCCCTCTACCCACTACCCCCTCCTCTCCTCCTCCTCCTCCTCCTCCCCTTCCCCCCATTCTCGTACCCAGAGCCCACTCCTCATTTGGTTTGTCGCTGGCTCTGGGAAACCCTGTTGCTCGGTCGGCAAATTTTGACGACCAAGTCGTCAAAGCGCATGCTCATACTAAAGACCGCTGAGAGCGGGTACTGTGGAAGAGTCTACTGGCTACGTAGTGTTCACGTTGGTTTGAATATTCAAACAATGTAACAAGTACACAAGTTTGTACATTTATCTTCGTGTAGCCGTTTAAAATCCCTTCGACGTTCATCACCGGTTCTTCTCTGGCTCTGTTGCGATAAAGGCTGGACGATAAATACATGTTCTAATATAATCTTGCATGTGAACCTTCCCCTGTCTTCCGCTTTGTTATTGTTTCTCTTGAATTATAAAAATATTCCTTTGAATACTCAAAGCGAGTACGATCGATTGTGTCTGTAGCCGTTATTTTACTTTTATAATTTATGTATTGTTAGATCTCCCTTTACGACTTATGTCTACACAGTCAATGAGTCACTCATTTCCATTGATTTATTATTCAAAAAAGGTATATAGTTTTTGAAAATAATATTGTATGAAATTACTACAACCGTCGCTGTCATTCGCTTCGTTCGCTTTGCAAGTTTGAATCTTTGTTTATCTCATGGACCAATCAAATACGATCATTCATTGTTGATTTCAACAGCCAATGAAATTCGCTAAAATTTCAGGGTTTCCCAGAGCCAGCGACGAACCAAATGAGGAGTGGGCTATGGGTACGAGAATGCCCTTCCCCCCTTCCCCCTCCCTCCTTCCCTTTTCCCGTGCGCCGCTACGCAGGCTAAGATAAGAGCGTGACAGCCTTCAACAGAGCACCACGATAGCTGCGGTAAAGCAAGTATTGGCTGTGCAAAGTTAAGTGAACACCGTCAGAAAGCAGAAACTCACAAGTTAATGACATCAGCTCACGATGCTCCCAAACAAAAACGAAAGGATTAGCATCTAGTACAACGGAAAGATACCGGTTCAAAATACTGGTAGAGCGGTTAAATGACTTGTTTGGTAAATCTGTATCACGAACTCTACAAGGTGTTACAAGACACACGCAAACAACACGCACCCGTAATTTTTCCTTTAAAAAGGTCATCAATGGCGGAGCCAATAACCTTGGGACGACTAGAGTGGCCTAAGTCGTTTGTTCCCAGTTCCAAGATAACGATATCTGGTTTGAATTTCCGTACAAAATCCAGATGACTAGCTTGAATACGGTCAATCAATAATACGCTCAAGCGAAAAGCTAAACGAAGCCCAACAATCAAAACCTTTTTTAAGATCATTATAAAGGCGTCGGACAAACGAATGGCCAAATATAAGAGCCTTAGGGCGAGAGGTAGCCGTGTAAAAAATCCAATGCAGGAAATTCAAAAACAACAACACAAAGCCGTGCCGCGTGTCAAATGGTAAACGTCCAAAAACAAGAATGTCTCGCACAATAAAGGAAAAAGTTGAATTAAAAAGTAAAGAAAGATACTTTAAAAACTACGCTGAGAAACGATTAGACAAAATAAATTAATCTTACCCTTTTTAAAATAGTAAAAGAAAAGAAAGGTTTTGAAGGAGTACTCTTCCCTCTGCACTCACTTCGCACAGCAAATAGCTCCTATAGGGTGATAAATTAAATGACATTGGGTACTCCCTAGGTCCCAGATCCCAGCCGGCCCTTCAACCCGCCAAAGCTTATAACAACAAACGAGGGATAGCATAAAACTTTTATTGCTAACAATAATTCCTTTGTAAACATGAAGTATCACTGCTATCACGTAATTGAAGTCGTTGTACGTACCTTTGTACAAAGTGGTCCTCTGTTAAAGTGTATACAGTACCACTCGAAACTAACCTGAAATAGGCTCGCTCGTGTGCTCACCCATTAGGCTCACTTTGTGCTTGCCCAATTGTTTGCTTGAAGCTAGCAAAAGCTCGCCCAAAGCAAGAACTTTCAGTAATTTTATGCACAAGTGAAACCAAAGCAAACTCGACCACGCAGTAAAACCAGCAAACATAACTAAACCCCAAGCAAACATAACTGAACCCAAAGCAAACATATTAAACTAAACCCCAAGCAATGTATAAAAAACAGATGCAATGTTGATCAAAATTCAGTTGGAATATTATAAAGCTGCATGTACATGTAGTGTATAGTCATGCCGAAACTTCCTGGTTATGCTCGTAGACGAATTGTGAATCTCAAAAAGAAAAATTCAGTTTGAAAAAAATTCAAGAAGTTCTAAGGAATGGAGATAATATCGTAGTTTCAATCCAGGCAATTTCGGGATGTTGCACCCGATACCGACTTTATGGATCGATAAACGATCGAAAAAGAGATGGTTGACCTATGGTCATCAGTGACTTCCAGCGGCAAATAATTTACGAAGAACTGACTAAAAATAATGAATTGTCAGCGAAAGAACTTCTCACTATAATGGATACTCGTTGTGGTGGTACTGGTAGTGTTCCATCGATAAGTGCAATAAAAAGAGCAAGATACAAACTTGGATGGCGCTGGAGTGGGACAAAGTATTGTCAGCTGATAAGAAATGTCAACAAAGTTAAGCGTTTGGAGTTTTGCCATGAACTTATAGCGAACAGAGAACAGTTTGAAGAAGTGATGTTTTCTGACGAGAGCTCCATCCAAGCCACTCCAACCACAAAGAAGCAATTCAGACTCATAGGACATCCCAGACAGAGAAGACCAAGACCTAAACATCCAATCAAGGTAAAGCTTAGAGTATAGAGTCGTTTTCGTATGAGTGGGAAGTAGTTAAGGTACGGTTGTGCCGTACCGTGACGGTATCGCGCCATCATCTTGCAGTATCCAAGTATTCTGGTTGGTTGAGCAATGATTTCGCGCGCTGGGATTGGTTGAATACAATGTGTTCGATTCCGTACCGTGACCGTAACTCCGTACCGTAGGTTTCCCACTCATACACCTTATCCGTGGGGTACTGGGTTCTACTTTGTTCGAAAACATGAAAGCGAGGACGGTCGGTCCACTCGTAAATTCAAAATGGCGTCGACTTCACTATCCTCTCGGCCAGTTGTACACGGTCCTTGCTTTTTAAGCGAAGAAGACGTACCTGGAAGCTCACTGAATGGACGAAAGCCGGTTCAATTGAAGAACTCCGAGTTGACGTTTTGGCTAAAGTGCCGTGGAGACTCTTGCAAAGGTCTGCAGACGAAGGCTCTACTTGTGAAACGGTGTGTGGCTTTATATTCTTCACTACTTCGGCGAAATCGCTTGTCCGCTAGTGACGATTCAATTTATGAGTATCATTGTCAATACGAATTATAGTTGCTTACTTGTTTCATCAATTTGCAGGGTTGAGGAATATATAAGTCGAGGGCTGGAAGGATTTATTTTTGATCCCGATGAAAACGAAGTTTATACAAAAAGGAAGTTCCATCACCTGTCCTCGAAGCTAGTTGACTCGAGTTCAAATTCCAGTGTTCCTTTATCCAGCTGTTCACCAAACCCTCTGGGAAGTATGCCAACCTCTAGAAAAGTTGTTTTCCCGAGCACTGGTTGGAAATCATCATTAAAGAAAGCTCCATTCTTCACCCGAGCTGAAGTTGATCGCCATATTATGAAATGTGGTAAAAGTGTTGCTGCATCTAACCACTCTGTCCCCACTGGAATGCAAAGGGCAACAACATACCTCCAGGACGAATACCTGCATGATATAGCAACAAATTATGATCAGATATATCTTTTCTTCAAGGCGAAATGCTATCATAGCTTCAAAGTAAATGAACAGCCACACGAGCTAAAATTGGCATTGTGCATTATCTCTGGCGAAGTAGAATATGCTTATTGTGGCCCATCGTGTGCTGCAGGGAAGTCTGGCTTCTGCAACCACATGCTAGCATTGATGCTTAAAGTATGCAAGTACTCACTGTATGGATGCTTAGATGTGAAATCTCTGAGTAATGAGGAAGATGAAAGACCAACACTGGTCTGCACATCCACATTACAAAAGTGGAACAAGAAAAGGGATGAGGGAGTGTGTGCCCAACCTCTCATGGAGGTCACTGTTTCAAAAACAAACTTTGATGGCAAAAAACGTCCGGGAATAACTTCTCAACTATATGAAGCAAGGAGGAATAACAGTAATTTTGATGAAAGTTTGAAATCATTTATGGCCTCCTTGAACAGAATTGACCCCAAACTTGGACTTGTGCAGGTTGGAAGTACACCAGCACCTAGTGTTGAAACCCAGTATGGAAAGTGTCCAGTGGGTTCCTATGGGTCATACCAGCTTGGATATACAGAATCCAACTTTAAAGTTTGGGAAAATCTAGAAACAGTTCAACGAAGAGACATTGATATGGCAGCAGAATTCCCTTCTTATCCTTCTTTTCCTCTGCATGACTTCAATGTGGGTTATGATCTACCAATACCATGTAATTTGAATGACACTGAAAAGACCAAATTAAACAGTCTGAAGGTAAGAACTGTACATCGTATATGATATTTTTTATTATTATTTTACAATTACTTATGTCAAGTACCATGGAACATACATCTATATGTACCACATGTGAAAAAGTTTATTATAATAATTATTTGAATAAACAGTTGATAAATAATTGATTGATTATAATTAAGTAACTAGTTGACTACAGTAAAAATCAGTGTAGAATTAAGCTAGTTACTACATTGATAGTACAGGTGTGTGGAATTCAATTAGTTTAGGACCTTACCCAGGGTACACCTACAGTACATATACATGTACAAACTCATGACCTGAACATCCATGCAGTGTCTTTAGTTAAAATGCATACCAAAATAAGGTTCTTGTAATATGGGCACTAAATTTTCATGATAGGTTTGTGATGAAGAGGCCAAAAGAATCGAAGAAGAAACAAGAACACAGAGCCAATCACAAACCTGGAGAGATCAAAGAAAATTTAGGATCACCGCTTCAAATTTTCATAGAGTTAGCATAAGGAAAAAAAATCATGAAAAGCTAACACAGGATTTGATATCTGCAAAAACATTTACCTCTGCAAGCACAGAACATGGCCTGAAATATGAGAGTGTTGCTTTAAGGGAGTACAGTAGGTACATGACCAAATCTGGCAGGCCTGTAAAAGTTTTGCAAAGTGGCTTATGCATATCACAGAAACTATTTGTGTTAGGTTGCACACCTGATGCAAGAGTAATTGACCCTGGTTCTACACAACAGTTTGGAATAGCTGAGGTAAAGTGCCCACATTCCAAGTTTTCTGTTAACCCTCTAGAGGCTTGTTCAGATCCAAAATTCTGTTTAGAAAATGAGAATGGCACACTCAAGTTGAAGAGAAAACACATGACTATTATGACCAAGTACAGGGTCAGATGGGATTGACGGGAGCAGCCTGGTGTGACTTTATTGTTTATGCAAGAAAAGGGTTGTCCATTGAAAGAATTGTAATTGATCAACACTATTGGAATGAATTAAGGAGAAAACTATGCCAGTATTACTTCATGTATTTTCTCCCTCTAGCTTCCAAAAGCTAGGTGAAACAGATAGAGTACAAACACTAAAAGCGTGCAATGTTTTGCATTATTTAGTACCAAGTAGCAGTAATTAAACAATAGAAAACAATAGAATTATCACTATTGAGTACTAAATAGTACTATTTATGTTTCATGCTTTTAGTGTTTCTACTCTACATGTATCATGTACATGTAGCTACATTATTAATTATTTAATATTTCCTACTGTATGTTAGAGTGATTCCAATAAACATCCATGGGCATTACTAACTCCAACAATACACACTATTAGACACTCACTCTTTTGTTTTCTTTGCATCTAATAAACACTGACAGCTAATTAGTAGTGCCCAGGTTTATTGGAATCACTATAAGTAGTGTTCCCCACTATAAAATACAGGTATTATTTGCAGTACATGTTTATTTGAAGTAATTCAACTACCGGTACATGTATGCATAGCAGAGTACAAATATTGTGTGAGACTGGAGCGAGTAAAAATATACAGCAATTTATTTTTAACCAATACACTGCTTGCCTCATATGCCATTATTAGTTTCAATAAATAAATTTGGATAATAAATGTTTATTGGACAGTTTTAATTAACACTGGCATGGTTATAAATTTTTATTCATCACATTTTGAATGAGTGAATGACAACTAGCTTGTTCTTTCCATGGGGAACGTCAATAAGTTAGCCTTTACATAATATTTGACTCTCCCTATGGTAGTCCCTATGGTATTATTATTATTATTATTATGAAGAAATAGAAAACGAGCACGCGTGCTATGTGCAGATTTATAGCACGCCGGGACTGATCAGAACATGAGAGAAGTGTTAAGAGAAGCATGACGCATAGCGGAGTGCTTCTCAACACTTCTCGAGTGTTCTGATCAGTTCCCAAGTGCTATAAATCTGCACATAGCACAGCGGGCAAGTTTTCTATTTCTTTTATAAAATACAATTATGATTTTAAGGCAAGTTTTCAATTTTGTTCGTTACAAAAATGTTTGAATATCTGCGTGTGTGTGCTGTGTGCTCTCATAAAGCATGCGGAATACGCATCCTTTGGCCAATCAGAGCGTGCGTTATATCATAGTTATTTTATAATTATTAATAAAGTTATATTGTTCATGTTCTGTATTTATGCACTAATGATGCGATTCTGAAGATTACATAAAAAGGCACACACTGTCCACATCTGGTTGACAGTTCCAAATAAATTAATAGGAATAATCCTCTCCCAAATGTGAAAGTTTTTAATCTTATTAATCGCTCTTTCAACATGTACCCTTAGGGATGCAATGGATTGAGTTCCTATGGTGTCATTAGCACTAAACTGTACCTGATCTCCTAAGAATGGTGGCATGTTCAAGTAAACCCCAGGGGGAAGGAGAGCCTGAATAAGGAATCCCTTGTCAGCCATAACCGAGTCACCTATATCAAATGGCTGCTCCAGAAATCCACTGCGCTCCACAATTTCTCGGTCTGATATGCGACCAGTATAGAGTTCACTGATGAAACTAATGCAGCCACCAGGTGTAATGCCAATAAGACCTTTCAGTGTCGTGTGATTTTTATAAGAGCTATAGAGCTGGCTGTTGAGGAGAAGGCTGGATGGCATTTGACATTTTATTTCCGTACAATCAATGATGACTTTAGTGTTGGGATATTTTTCTCTGAAGGCTTCTGGCATATGTTTGTCAAGTAGTTCTCTGGAAGGCCAAATAGAGATTTTACTAAACTTCAAAAACATAAAATTAATCCACGAAGATACAATTCTTGAAACTGTAGATTGGTGAATCCCATACAAATGGGAAATATGTTCCTCGGCAAATCCCTGCCTAAGTCTACAGAGAGTTAGGAAGAATTCCTCTTTGGGTTTGAGTGCTGTAGGTTTCCCTGGTTTGCCACTATTCTCGATTGGAGTCTCGATTGGTGCATCAATGTATGCATTTGAAGCAGATGATTTGTACCTTATATTTTCGCCATTATCTCCGGGATTTAAAAATGTGAACACACTTTCAAATACTTCAATACTTGGAAAGCCTGTATAAAAGTTCATAGACTCATTATTGTCCATGACCAGGAACTTTTCAAGTTCAAAAACTCGTTTGCAGCGTTTCTCACTGTCTGCACACTTCTGAATAATACATTCTAGTTCCTTTTTGACATCAGAACAATGATTTTCTTTCTGTTTAAGCTCGACACTTAATATGTTCGCGTGTTCTTGCAGTTTATTTACCTTTTCATGGAGGAGTTGGTTCACTTCCTGCAATTCGTTCGTCTTTTCCTGTAATGTGTTTGTGTTTTCCACCAGTTTGAGGCGTTCCTCCTTAAAGAGGGAAGCATTTTCATAGAGCTGGTCGATCATATTCTGACTGATATCGGTCTGACAGCCAACCTCTTTGTTTTCCTTGACTTGTTTGTTTTCGACAGGCTCATTATCTACACAGGTTTTCCGTTTCTTTGGACTCGATAATTTGCGTTCTTTTGGTGCTTTTCGTTTCGGCGAATCCTGTTTCCAGTGGAAGATAGATGGGACAGCCCCTGGCTTGAGTTTTCTTAGACCAGCAAGTGTTTTGCAAAAGTCGTTTGGCTTAAAATGTTGACTACACACCTTTGTGTGGCGATTATCAATAGCAAAATGGCGTCCGACATCCCTTCGTATTGCTTGAATCCATTTTTATCTCAATAATAAGCCTTCTTTGGTATTAGAGTTAGGAAAGTGATAGTGTGATACTTTATCATCATTATGCTGGTAAGTTTTTGTTGTACAGAACGGAACACAGCAGTTTAAAACCATTTTCTGAACGACTGAAAGCCTGAGGTTGATGAAACTTCGCTCGAACCTTGGACCGACCTTGACCGACCGTCCTCGCTTTCATGTTTTCGAACGAAGTAGAACCTAGTACTCCGCGGTCAACTAGGGACATTTCAAGGGTATTGCATAAGGTGTATACGAAGTATATTCAGTACTGTATGTGAAATACTTTTTGAAGCTTGAAAACTTTGATTTTGAAAGAAAATTGATCTTGAAAAGCATACGTACGATATGATTTACAGAAACCAATCAAAATTTTGTTTACAAAACATTAGCCAATTAAAAAGCGAGAAATTTTATATACCATGCACATGTGTGAATAGAATGTTCTTGTGTGACGTGCGTGACCAAAGAAAAAACTACAGATTTGCTGTTTATTTGTTGGAGCAAATTATTTAGCATTTTGTACTTTTATGCACAAATTAATTGTAATGCAAGAAAGTGAGTCTGGAGAGTCGAGTAAATTACCGTCAGTTGCTATTTTTAGCGACTATTTTTAAAATTTAGTGATTATTTGCAATACGGCACAGGGCCGATTTACATGGTACAACTTTTGCCTACAACTGTCACACACAACTTACTCGCGCTTACTTGCGACACGAATCGTTTCGTGTCACTCAGCCTACAACTTGCTCACGGCTGTTGCAAACAAAACGAAAAAAGTTGTACTGCAACAGTCGTAGCCAAAAAAGGTAAAAATATAATAAATATGGCGTAAAATGGCATATCTTGATAATTTTTGCCGAAGGGGGGTAGCGCGGGGAAGTTATTTGACTTTAAAATGGTGGACAATGTAAACAAACTCTGGTTTCCAAGAAAGTGAAACAAAAATGGTTAGAGGAAGACATTGAAAAACTTGTAACCTTGTGGAGCGAGGAGGAAGTATTGTACCGATGCCGCCACAATGATTATTTAAAAAAGGCAAAATCCAAACCAAGCAAGGTGTACACGATTTTGTAGTGTCGCGAGCTAAAAGTTGTAGCTGAGAAGGAATGGTATGGTCAAGTTGTAAGCAAGTTGTGTGCGACAGTTGTAGGCAAAAGTTGTACCGTGTAAATCGGCCTGTATACTTCTGTCTCAACCTAAAACAATAGAATGTCTCACCATGTTACAATGTTACATATATTTTTATGTAGGTACACGTTTGGGCAGGAATTTCAGTCCGTGGTGTGACGGATATTTTCATATTTACCGGTATAATGAACAGCGAGTTCTACCAACAAATCCTGAAGAAAGCTTTATTGCCTTTCATAAGGCAATATTATCCTGCACATCATTGTTTTCAGCAAGACAATGATCCGAAGCACACAAGGCATTCAACGAAAGATTGGATGATAGCCAACAATGTAAACCATTGGCCAACCCCTCCAGAGACTCCAGTACGTGTTAATAATATACTAATTAGCTATATATTTTATAAGGAATTTTATTTTGATTATGTACATTTATAAAATGTGTGTATGAGTTCAACTTGTGGATAACAAAGCCAAGAAAGTCATTTATGAATGGGTGTTGTGTGTGTGTGTATGGGGGAGGGGGGGGGGGTGCATACGGGGGGATGCATACTGCATGCAGGTCTAATTGGGGGATATAACTGGGGTAAAGAGCTTTTAACATAAACAAAGTAATGTATGTATAAGAATGTCAGATGTATATCTCTTGTGGCTCTTTCTTTTATACCCCTCTATCCAGCTTTAAACCCATTTAATACTTCTTTCCACTCTATTATGTCACCTTAGATTCACATTAAATTAATATTTATCTGGTTGTTTCAGGATCTTAATCCAATTGAAAATGTGTGGGCATAACTAAAGAGATCAATTGCAAAGGAGTGCATGCCTAGAACAAAAGAACAGCTTGTTATTGGAATAAAAAAAATTTGGAAAGAAAATATGACACCACAGCTGTGTCAACAATATGTGAGCCATCTCACAAAAGTGATACCTGCTGTTGTTGAAAATGAAGGTGGGGCATCTGGTTACTAGGTTAAGTCCCAACTCCTTTATTTATACTATATTCACATCAAAATGCACGCTCTGATTGGTCAAGAACTGTGCTTTATCAGAGAACGGCCGGAGCACAGTTTGTTGACGTGAAAGCAAAATTAGGGGATTGAAGGGGTGGAGAGGGGAGGGCTCGTGCTTCTCCCTACACTTCTTTGGTGCTCTCATCAATTCCTGCGTGCTTTATAACAGATGAAGCTGTTCCATTTGTTAAATAGTTCAAATTCTAAAGACAGATAGATAAACATATGACCATGTATGAATATTGAGCTGGAACCCTGAAATTAACCTTTTCATTGCACTTACAATTCACAAGTTACATTTGCCAGTTTCATCCCAGGTTTCTCTTCCATACAAGCATAAATAGTTCCAGACTTCTGGTATGCGCGCAATGCATTGTGAGATTATTACAAAGGAAAAGTGAGCACCAAGTGAGCAAACACATAGCTTGGGCTCCCTGTTTCTAGAATTGGTGCTCACTTTTCCTTTGTAATAATCTCATAATGCATTGCGCGCGTACCGGAAGTCTGGAACTCTTGATGTGTGTATAGGGTAGTATGCGCATGGAAGATGTACAATAAAATATTGCTGTAAAGCTCAGTATATAGCACAATAAATTGTTACATAATAATAATAATTACATGCAGTTAATGAAAACTCAGTGTACTGCAGTTTTTTTAAAACAAAAGCTAATATTTATAAGGCATTAGCCAATTTCAATTTTAGTCAATTTTGAACCCCCACTATTTCCAAACTATTTTTCATTTCCTCTGTGAGTTTGATACCTGTGTGGGAGGGTACTCCCATATATGGTATGGTATACAGGTGTGTGCCGCCCGATAGCTAGGGTAGAGTTTTCAAGCCTCGGGTCCTTAAATAGGGCATCTTGTTTCACTTCCCCATATAGGGTAGCAAATTTCAGTTCGAATCTTATGGTAAGAGGTAGCAATTTTCCCGATTTCATACCGTTAGTTTGAATCGTCGTTTCACTTTTTCCCTGATGATGGGTCCATTTAGACAAGAAAGCTCAGCGATCAGATTGTAAACGTGAACATAGAGAAACAATGGAATCCATGTAATAAATATTTTATTTTTTGACTAAAGGTCAAAGTTTAAAAATGTAGTACAAAGGATGTTAAAAGTGTACGAATAATGTCCTTTTTCTTAATAATTTAAGGCTAATCTTTCAATAAATAAAGGCTTATCTTTTTCAATATATATTATGTTTACATAATAAATATAAATAAGTACAAATGTGCACAAATATGGCATAGATGAATTCATAATTTTTTCATAAATGTTAATTTAATGAATAGTGTTTTTAAAGGTATTGTACTAGTCATTATGGTAATACAATGGCATAATAATCATTGAAGTGTACCAGCAATGACCCTAACAACTTCATTACGCTTGATTTGAAAAGATTGACTGCATGATCATACATGAGTTAGCGGAGTCAAGTTTTAACCAAGCATACACGTAAGTGTACATGAAATAAATTCTTACATGAGCTCCACTTCAATTATTATATATGTTTGTATAAGTCCAGCATATATATAAAAACTTGTGTATCAATAATTGTACATGAATAATACTTTAATCTCTGTCAAAAACAGCAATCATTTGATAATTCTATTTTCTGTGCCAATTGCCCGGTGTTAATCAGTAAGAACAAGACATTTATTTTCAAAGCATGCAATAGGCGACTTGGGTAATAGTAGAGAATCACGTACCAAGAGACGATGTCGGTCGACTGTCGGCCAACTAGTCGACCAACAAGCTATCGACAGTCGGTCGACAACCTACCAACTGTCAGCCAATACACGGTATATATACACCGACTGTCGGCCGACGGATATGTACGATCGTTATTATTTTGGTATTTTGAATGTATCATCTATCAGTACGATCGTAAGATATTGTTAAGCTTATGTTAGTTTGGTATTTATTTTGTTTTTGAATGTATCATCTATCAGTACGATCGTTGGTGTTTGAATGTTTACCACCATCGTTTTGACTTCCATTTACCTTCACAGATTGAAGTGATATACAAGTGAGATGTATTCGCTGCGCTGCCACATATATTTTTCTGGTGGCCATGTTGTGTCACGTGTGCTTACGATACCATGCTCACTACTTCCCAGTCCCAACTCAATTTTAATACTCTGGTATTTAGCATTTTTGATCATTGACTTTTGTTTTATTTGGTGGCTCCTAAAGGAGCCGATTTTTTGTTTGTTTCTTGTCAGCTTCACTGTCGTCTGTAAAAGTTATCGTCAAAGGTCATGGGAAGTAGTTGTTTGTTTGTCCTCAGCATAGCCAGTTCATCCTTGTAGGCCCTCAGTGTCTCTCGGCATACCATCTCTATCCCCCGGACGCTTACTCCTTTCTCTCGGTTGGCCCTTCTGATTGTATGGGTATAACAGTCCTCGTCAACTTTCTTCAGTTCGGCAATGGCTACGAAGTCACGGACTGTGCTCCTAGATAACCCTGCCAGTCTGTAGGCATTCTGCATGCTGCATTTGTGTCAATTCATCTGGCCAAGGACGTTCTCATATCTGTCATGTATAACAGCCAAATCGTTCTTTGACAATTTCTGAACTGAAGGAGCAGGGTTGTTGGGGGCTTCTGTGCTGTTGGCTTTCAAAGTCGCTATTTCTCTATCCTTTTCTTTAATCGTGTCGCTAAGCTTTTCCACTTGGCTGGTCAAGTCTTTAAGTTCGTCCTCTTTCTTTTGGTTCAACTCTGCAAGTTCATCTAGGTCTGATGTCTGGTCGTCATGGTGGGAGATTACTTCTTTCAGCTTCTGTATCTCGATGCTCAAGCGGGCATTTTGATTTTTGGTCTCCCGATAACCTTTGGCAACCAACTCATATCTCGTCATTACTTGCTTGTAGAGTCGCTGGTAGTCCATACCATGATCACTGTCGTCATTGTTTGGAGTGGATTGGTGGGTTGGTGGTGGTGGTGGTGGAGTCGTTGCTTTCTTTGTTGTCTTTGTGGGTCGTCGTCGTTTTCTTGTGCTTTCGCAGTCGCACTGTCTTTTGTCCCCACTGCAAACTGAACATTTGTTGTTGCAGTGCAACATAGTATGTCCAGTCACAGAACAGATGGTACACTTGGTAACGCGTGAAGACATTTTGTTAACAAGTTTTGTAAATTTCTCAGAAATACTTAAAGAAGTGTTTGAATCTACTATGACCACCTCTTTTATACTAACCATGATCCGGCATTAACAAATTATCAGTATCAAGTAAATCAGTTAACCGTGACCGGCGGCATTGTTCAGCCGGCGTTAACAAATTATCATATTATCAAGTAAATTGATTTTCCTCAGCGGTAAGTGAGATGCACACAATCTCATTGTTAACCGTGATCCGGCTGCATTGTTCAGCCGGCATTAACAAATTATCATATTATCAAGTAAATTTCCTTGGCGGTAAGTGAGATGTTAACCGTGATCCTATTGTATCGCTGATCCTATCACACATTGTATTTAATCATTGAGAAGTAAAGTGCCTGACTTTTTATTTCAACATGCGATACCCAGAGCTTGTTGCTATAATTCGCAGTTTTGATACTCTTTTCACATATTTGTGTCAAAAGGGAATTCTAGCCTCTCCACAAATATGCCAATGTGGATCACAAATGACAGTCAAGCAAAAAAGGGAGAACAAAGATGGTCATGCGTGGAGGTGTTCCAACAACACTTGCCGAAGGTGGCGATATCTCGCTAGAACTATGGCTTCATGTCATTTATATGTGGTCAGTAGATGAATTTAATCAGAGAATCCAAGAAATGCTTGGTCTATCGAAAGCTACAGTAGTCAGCATGTTACGTGCCATCCGTACAATTTGCTCTAACAAGCTTGCAACTAATCTGGTAACTATTGGCAGTCCTGGGAGAATGGTTGAAATAGATGAATCCATGTTTGGTCACAAACAGAAGTATCACCGTGGCAGAGCATGTAAGGCTCCTTGGGTGTTTGGTGCCGTAGAGAGAGAGACAAAGAAAGTGATTGCCTTCCGTGTTCCAGATCGACGCAGACATACACTGTTCCCCATAATATAGCGACACATCCTGCCTGGAACTACTATATATTCTGACGACTTCACTCCATACAGAACACTCGGAAACCACGGATACATACACCTCTCAGTCAACCATTCAGAGAACTTTAATTTTTAATTTTTAATTTTATTTTTTTAATGATTCATAAATTGTATTTACAATGAGTATGGGAATGAGTTGTATAGTTACAATACACCTTATTCACACGTGCTGGTTTTCGAGATCAGAATACTAGGATCTTTCACATACAAATGACCACTGCCATCTGAAAAAGCAATTATTCATTAATATATTTGGAAAATTCCAATAGTATTGGATAAAATCCCAAGAAGATATCGTAAATGACATTTATAGAGTTTAGTATGGGATTTTGCCATCATGCGTACCAAGCCTCGTTCTGATGTATTTTCAGAATTAAAAACGTTCATACCTCCGCAAGGAAATGTCATTTTTCTCTAAAACTTTTACACTTATCCTATATCAATATCTTCTTTTAGTGGAAAGTGTTAAACCTTAAAATTAAGCAATTTCGAAAAATTTGGTACGCATGACGGCAAAATCCCATACTAAACTCTATAAATGTTATTTACGATATCTTCTCGGGATTTTATTCAATACTATTGAAATTTTCCAAAAATATTGATGAATAATTGCTTTTTCAGATGGCAGTGGTCATTTGTATATGAAAGATCCTAGTATTCTGATCTCGAAAACCAGCACGTGTGAATAAGGTCTATATTGCACATTTAACATTTAAACATTTAAACATATGTTCACATGGTCTCGAATTTTTCGTTTTTCATTTGTTATTTTCAATTTCAAACTCGTTAAAGCGGTACTTGGACCAAAATTGCAATTTCGCTGAAACTATGCTATTTGATTCTTGAACCCACTGATATTAACTTTACAAAATCCGTTTTTCGAAATTTTAATTGGAAGCGGTATTTTTCCCCCCTTGTTTCTCGAGACCACTGAATAAATCGATAATTCCGAGTGGGGAATGGGGAGACCGGTAGTGACGTCAACTTACCAACACAAATATCACAAGTAGTGTGAAGCAGTAAGAAAACTATAGGATTTTGAGAAATAGCGTGTCAAAAAAGCTTCAAAGATCGAAATTAAATAATCAACACAACCGTACATCTGCGGTTCAGAATGCCAAGTAGATGTGTAGTCCAAGGCTGCAGTAACAAGTCTGCCCCAAAACAGGGCATTTCTTTACATCTTTCGCCCCTTGACAAGGCACAGTACGCAAAGTGGAGAAAGTTTGTCTTGCTTCACCGCAAAAACTTCAATCCTGAGGATCGTTTTGCAATATGCTCAAAACATTTCGAGGACAGCTGTTTTTCAAGACTACTACATCAGGAAGGATCTCCACGTAGGCTTATTCCAGAAGCAATCCCTACAATTTGGCAATCAACGTTTGTGGATGCTCCAAATAGCGCGAGGGACCGACGGAAGGTGAGCTGTCAAATTTACGTCTGGAATATTTGATGTAAACTTATATATAAAAAAGTCATAAATTACCCCAATTGTTTGGAAACTATTCCATCAAGATTATTACTTTCAGTTAAGCAATGAAAATTACCGATGGTATTTATTTGTGCACTGAACGCGTAGATTAAAACAACACATGTCGGCTCGTCGCGGCAACGGAGATCTTTGCAGTTCAATCACAGTCAATGAGTTTTTCAGTGCAGTGCCGTGGTTTGAATTATTGAGGACGGTAAAAAGCGCGAAAAAAGGGACTAGTTTCTGTAATCATTGCAGAAGTAAGATAGCGTAATAGGTTTTTACAAACGGCATTTGCAAACACAAGTTCGACGCGGACAAAGCAATGATCAAGTTCACACATCACAGTCGGCATTCTGCATATTGTCGGTAGTTTTTAGAAATCTTATGTGAAATATTTTCTCGTTTGTAATTGTTCGCTCTGTGTTTCACATCAGATATTGAAGGACATACTGGCTAAAACGTCGACTGGGAATGATCTCGACCAACCACCAATGGCAATGGACCTAACCGGCGTTTTAGAATCTACATGTAGTAACGAGGTAATTTTGATTTGTTAAAAATACTGCAATGTCTTGTCATATCGTACGCTTTGAAGATCATTGTTTTTTAAAATTCATTTAGACGACTAAGGACATGGATATAGACGATCCACTGCCAGCACAGTCCGTCGAACCCATTGTTGTGACAGCATTTCCCGCCACTAGCACTGCATGTGAACACAGCCCTCAGGTGATTACTACGACTACAGTGTATATAAAGTACACTCCTTATACGGCCTCGTCCAATTTTGGCAGTCCTTTGTGCAAGATCTATTTATTATAGATGTAGATATTTATTATAGATATAGATGTAGACCATGCACTTTTATTATGAGATAAATCCAGTCCAAAAGTTTTACCACTGATTGACTTATATAGTTTTTCGTCAATCAAAAACATCAAATATGCCGAAGCAGTGTCTGGAAATCTAGTGCAAACTACAAGACGGGACATTCGTCTGATATCTCTTGTCTTTTTGTTTACCGTCGGTAGGTTGAAATCAATTCTTGCAAGAATTGTGACTACTACAAGGAAGAGATCAGATCTTTGAAAAAAACTGTTAATACCCTTCAGACCAAAGCTAAAAGGTTACAAGACCGATTGGATAAAAAGAACTCGGAGTTAGAAGAGATATCACATAAACAAAATAGAAAATCATTAGGTAAGTATTCTATACATTCTATAATTATTTATGTCATTATCAGGCCACTTTATTGTTTGTTTTTTTATGTAAGAAGAGTTCGACATTGCTTCACAATTTTGGGCTGGTTTAGCAGGTTATCCACAATTTAATATAATAATTTGATTTATATAAATAGGAATACAAACAGATAGCAATGATCTTGAACAGCATCCACCCACAGAGTATCCACCCACAGAGTGCAATGTCGAAGAACAGGAAGATGGAATTGCTGATGACCCAACATGGGCTCCCAATCCCGAAGATAACGACAAAGAAAATCCTAACCTAAGGTATATTTTCATAAGTAATAGCCTTCAGAAGAGCATAAAAAATGGAAAGATGAATGAATGCATAAATACAAAGAGGAAGCTTAGGCCTACGGCAAACGTCACACTAACCATGAACTTAATTCAGTCGAACCTATTAATTCTGAAATTACGGCTCTGCAGCGACTGTGCTACAATGCACAACTGCCTTTTCAAACACAAAATGACATTTTAAATATGAGCCTATTTCAAAATTATTAGGTTTGACTGAATTAAAATAACAATAATAATAAAAGCTCATGGTTAGTTTGACGTTTGCCCTAGGCCTTACAAAATTAATCAATAGTGCCACACATGTAGTGTAGGTACATGTAATTGTCCCCCTTGCCCCTGTGCTGTGTACGGCCCTGATATTGTTACTAATAGAAAGCTATCCTGAATCTATTTGTAGGTTGGACTTTGAAGGAAAGAACCAAAGAGAAGAACCGAAAGGGATTGTCTTTCTTTCAAAACTGATGTTACTCTTTCAGTACTGTCACTATTGTTTCTCAAGCAATCCCAAAGTAGCTGTGTCCCAGAATGGGACATCACTGAGCATTGTCAGTAAATGTGAGAGATGTGGAGAAACATTCAACTGGACAAGCCAACCAATACTTCTCAACAAATTTCAGGCTGGGAATTTATTGCTCAGTTTTGCCATGCTCACTGCTGGTGCTTCAGTAAGAAAGATGTTGTTAGTATTCCGTCACATGAATCTACTGGCTTATAATGAATGTACCTATTATTATCACCAAAAACACATTCTAATCCCCTCCATTGCAAAGTTTTGGCGATCATATCAAGCTAAGATGCTGGAGTCACTGAGAGGAAAAGAAGTTATAATAGCAGGAGATGGACGCCATAACAGTATGGGGCACTCGGCCAAGTTTGGCACATACACCATCTACTGTTGTACTGCAGGGTTGATCTTGCATCTTGTTGTTGTGCAGGTTAGTTAACATATGATAAATATTTATATGCAACTGCATATTATTTATATTTTGTTATGTGTACTTTAGTCACAATGTAAAGGAACACTTTTACAATATTATTTTTAAACCTCTGAAACAGATATTAGACATACCATACACATCAAAGTGTCCTTTATGTGTCTATTTGACTGATGTACATACATTTATTTCTAGGCTAATGAAGCTGGCAGCAGTTCAGCCATGGAATTCCTAGGCCATCAAAAGGCATTTGAATTTATATTGGCTACAGGCATGGTGATAACTGCATTTGTGTCCGACCGTCATACATCGATCGCAAAATGGATGCGAGAAGAACTACCAGACCGTTGCAAAGCACTAGGAAAACCTGTAGTACACCATTTCTTTGACCTTTGGCATATTGCTAAAAGTAAGTTGCAATCTACATGTATAACATACCCAAGGGGCTGTGAGGGGGTTCGGGAAGGGAGGGGTACATGTAGGTGCTGGGTTTAGTAATTAAAAACATGAAAGCAGTCATTACAGCAAACAATGTCTTGCTGAAACAAAATTGGAAGTACATTGTAATTATGTTTCATTTCAAATCTCTTCTCTAGAAATACAGAAAATCCTTATCAAGTTAAGCAAGGAAAGGGGAGGGGAATTGATTGGTAGATGGCGCAAAGCTTGTGTCCGCCACTTTCACTGGTCTGTCACATCGACACAAGATTTGTTAGGTGAAGTAAAAGTGGCAAAATTCCATTCCTTCTTTTCACACATCCTCAACAAACATAGCAATCTTCCAAACCAACTGTTTAATACTTGTGCACATGGAATCATCACCAGTCCCAAGGTGTGGTTTACAAAAGGTATGTATACTCAATAATTATTTATGGCATGTTCATGTATTAGTACAGGACAAGTAAAACAGAACAAAAGGACTTAATGATATGAGTTACATGTATAGAGTCGTTTTCATCTGAGTGGGAAACCTACAACACAATGCACACGATTCTTAGTATAGAAATTTATTCTCATATGCATACTGTAGGATCTGAGGCATATGAAAAGATGTTTGATGCTCTGACAAATGTACAGCTTACTAAAGCTATAAAGAAGGCATCTTCAGTGGGGCAGACAAGTTGTCTTGAGGCCTATCATTCGGTCATAAACCACTTTGCACCCAAAATGTTGGCATACTCCTATCTTGGTATGTTTGGAAGGTAAGTACATGTACCTCATATAAATATGAAGGACATAACATTTGAAATTCAATAATTATAAAGGCAATTTACTTTTTCGTAGGACAATATTAGCAGCTCTACATTTTAACTACAATGTCAAAAGAGAACCAAAGGTAGATGACAATGGTAGACCCAAGCTGGAAGTCCGTTATCCGAAATTCAAATATGGAGAAGCGACAGTTAGAGAACGCAAAACACCACAAAACTTTGGTGAGCTGGAGTATTTGATTGCTACAGATTATCTACTGTACATGAAGTACATGTAACAATAGTATTAATTAATCATAATGTAAATATTACAATTTCCTCAAATCTGATTGGTGGACATATTAATGTAGTTACTACTAATTAATCTGGAAGTTGTAATCTCAGTTGTAATCAGATAATTTTTTTAAATAGAATCACTCTATATTTAGATAATGCAATTTTCAATTATATTTTTGTCGGAAATATAATAGTTACGATTAATTCCAAACCTATTATACTAATTGTTATTATAATATTATTCTAATGAACATGTAATGTCATTTAGTTATGGTTGTTTATTACAGATTATGTAAAAGAAATATACACAACTATGACGACAACACCTCGTGATGAATTGAAAATCATAGAACAAGAATTGGAACAACAGACACCTGAACATATGCACACCATGTTTGAAAGAGAATCAACTGATGATGCAAAGGCAAAGTATATTGCAAAAAAAAACAAAAAGTAACTGGTATTTACCCACCAACATGTTCAGGTAATTACATCATACAATGACTTAAAATACTAGTAAGTAAAAAACACTTGCTGTCCAACATCTCAAGTATGCTCATCAGAACATGAAAATATAATAATTTATGTACATTTTTCTTTCTACTGCAGACGCTGAGGTGCAGAGAATGATAGAAGAGGCTTCCTTATCTGTACAAGAAGGAGTTCGACAAGAAAGAGCTAGACAAGGAAGAAGAGCACCAACATGCAAAAAGTGTGGTGCCCCAATGAGAGGGCACAAAAGAGGAAGCTGTGAAGCAGCAACAAATGAATAGAAAATCAAAAGTTCAGTTCATATTTTAATACTCTAGTTATTTCATTTGTTGTAATAGTGGTTTCATAATACTATGAAAAACTATTAATGTAAACTTTGTAATTACAAAATGAAGCTAAGCAGCTTTTCTCACATTATTACACTCAGTTCTGATGTATTATATAATTTATTCCATTTCATTGAAAATTTATTTGTACTGATATTGACTGGCATGAAAAGTTGACGAACTACATACATGTGCAAAGGGTTTATCAAGAGGAACACTATGTACAGTAATAAATCAAACATGATCCTAAAGGTAGGCATTGTCAATAAATGTACATACATGTACTTATCAGTTATCACAACAAATCTTCTTCTTCTGTTGCCTCCTCTTCCTCTTCCTCCTCCTCATCTTCTTCTTCAAAACCTGTGTAAGTTCCATGTTCACTAGGGAACTCTTTCCTTATCGCAGTGTAGATACAGGCTGGGAGTGGTGTTCTCATGTTCCCCATGTAGTTCCAAATGAACCTAACAATTTGTCTATATGCGACGGAACGTAGAAATCTGAAGAAAAATCAGTTTATAATATATTTAGATCAAACCAGTATTTACATCTACATACAGGCATACAGTATTTATTTACGTGGAGCGACATAAAATAAATAAAGTTTTATTTATGCATAGTTATTCCTATTACTTACTCTGATTCGCTTTTTCCCCCCTGCTTGTATAGGGTTACGTAGCTCTTTTTGTTCCTGGTTTTCAGGCCAATAGCGGCTGTGTGTAGTACCCATTTATCTAAGCAAACATTCGTGAATCCAGGGTGCTCGGTGATACACTCGTCATCTTGTTCGATTTCAGCCATTTTGTCAGTGCACCGAATCATTTCTTGACAGCAAAAACATTCTTCTGGTTTGACTACAACTTCTAACGAACAATTAGAACAAGTACACCTACAATAGAAATAAATATTTAGTGAGTTATGAACCTTTTTTATTTTATTATCACTGTATCTCTAGGAATCTGTCTAGTCGTTGTTAAATCTGCTCGATAAACATCGACTCGTTGGTTGTTGGTTTCGTACGTTCTATCTTACATGAACGTCATAAGAATGAGAGCAACATATCTACCGTATGTTACTAATGACTTAGAATATTATAATGCTCATCTTACCACGTTTCAACTTCTACTTCTCCACTGAATCTTTTCTTGAATTGTACTTCTTTTTCGTCTTCAATGGCGACTTGCTGGATGTAAGTTGCCGCTTCTTCTGCCGTTGCCACGGGGTCAAGGCTATCGTCGTAAGAAGCTAAAGCATTTGAGTCTAATTCCGAAAAGGAAGTAATAGAAGAATAGGAGGAAAAACTTGAAGAAAGTTCGCTATCACCTTCACTATCAGACATTTTACAAAGAAATGTATGCGAGTGTACAGAAGGTCGGTCGCGTCTGTTGGTAAGTTGACGTCACAGTGGCTTGGAGTGTTAAACCGCTGACCGGCTCATTTATTCAGTGGCAATATGGCGGACAGGCGATTAGAGCATTTTCTAATCGCTATTTCTCGGGACTGTTATATCTGAAAACATCAATTTGTGAGGATTTCAAATATTCATACCATATACTTTGATTAAAATTGGTCAAAAAACTGTTCGATTTTGGTCCAAGTACCGCTTTAAATAAACTTTAAGAAAATATTTTTCTTCTTTTGCTGCTGCATCATATATATATTTCTTTGCTAGTAATAAGCAATAATTAATTGGCAGATATGAATTCTCTGCCGGTTTGTAGCCATATAAAATATCATTGGTTGTAAGATTGAGTTTTGGTGTATTTTTCTCATTCCACCAAAACTTAAACTCTTCCCAAAAGGCTATTGTATATTTACATTCAACAAAAAGATGGTTTAAAGTCTGTATGTCAGCGCACAGGTGACACTGATTGTTGTCAATTAACTTATCTCGGAAAAGAGTGGTCTTAGTATACAGAATATAATGATTAATCTTAAACTGAGTCTTATGTCTTTAGTTGCCCGAAAAGGTAGCTCAAAATTTGTTCTGAACATAAACCTGCTTTGAATAATCTGGCTTTGGAAGTAGGTGGTTTAATTTTTTTCTCAATAAAAAGTTGTCTGGCTATCTTGCTAGTTATTGTATGGGGTTTAATTTGAGGAGACATTTCTATCTTATCAGGATTTTGCAGACAGGAAAGCGTTATTTTCCAAGCCTTTGGTATGGCATTACAAAGCTTCCCGTATTCTAAAAAATAAGTATTTATTGGATATTTAGAAATAAACTCTTGGAAGGTTAAAAGTTTTCCTTCCTCATTCAGTACTTGTTTTATATATACAGTACCGCTCAAAAGTAACTTACCAGGCTCTCGCGATACGAGTTTATCGTCTCGCGATACGATGAACTCGTCTCGCGATACGATAAACTCGTATCGCGATACGATAAACTCGTATCGCGATACGATAAACTAGTATCGCGATACGATAAACTCGTATCGCGAGACGATAAACTCGTATCGCGAGACGTTAAACTTATCTTGCGATACGATAAACTCGTATCGCGAGACGATAAACTGGTATGGCTTATACTTGTACATTATTTTGATACAAGATTCAAACCGTTAGTACTATGATTCATTGCCGAGAACCTTCTGCGTTGTTTGTAAATTGAGTGAATAAAGTTGTTGCTTTCACGTTCACTGCTATTTGGGGCAAGATTTTATAAACGCATCGCGGCGCAGTGGCATATTTGAGAAGTGTGTGATTGTTTGTTGTAAATTTTAATAGCATTTATTAAAGAAAAGCATCATTGTCATTGACTTTTGTCATATGTGGTGGCTCCTAAAGGAGCCGTTTTTGGCACTAAAGGCCGGTTTTCAACTGGAGATGTCAGTGTCCTGATGCCCGGCCTTCTCGTTCAATAACGATTGGAATAACTTTACTTATATGTCCGATGTAGGAGCAGCATTTCTTTATGTCCATCCTCTCTCTCCAGAATGTGCTAATCCCTTGTAACAGTTCCTCTTTGTTCAGTGGCTTGGTAGTAGTTCTTAAGTAGTTCTTAAGTTCGTGCCAAACCATTTCGATGGGATTCAAGTCGGGGATCTCTGGGGGAGTTTTCCACCAATTGATGTTGTTGTCCTGCATAAAGGCTTGTGCTAGGCGACTGGTGTGTTTGGGGTCATTGTCTTGTTGAAATCTATGTCCATCTGTAAACGTATTGTCAAGGAAAGGTTTCAGTGTGTCACGTAGAATGCTGTTAACGTAAAATGTCGAGTCCATAATTCCAGTAAATATGAGAATTCTTGTAGCACCTCTTTTCGATATACCTGCCCAAACATGCACTTTGAATGGATGTTTGGGACGTCCTTTCAACTTCGGTTGTTCCCACTTACGGCGGAAGCTGATTTTGCCGTGCCTTTCTAGATGGATAGAAGACTCGTCGGTAAACACCACGTTGTCAAAAGTCTCTCCCTCTCTTATACAACGTTGGCAGAAATCGAGACGTTTAACACGGTTTGCCTCCCTTATCAATTGGCAGTACTTTGAGCCTGTTTGAATCCATCCCAGTTTTATCCTCAGTCGTTTGACTTTGCTTAGGGAGAAGTTGACATCGAACTCTGATTTCAATTTCCATTGTAGGTGTGGTGCCATTAGTTCGTCATTTTTTTCCATCTCAGCATCAATGAAGTTCATCAGCTTGGTGGTTACATCTTTAGCAGGACGGCCAGTTGGTTGTAGATTCATGAATGACTGTCTCTCATGAAACCTTTTTAGAAACTGCCTCACCGATAAACGACTTATTTGACATTCGTCTTCAGCAAGGATTCTCACAATCTCAGATATATATTTTTTGGCATTTCGAAGTCGCACAATTTTGGCTTTCTGATCGTGGGTTAAACGTCCCATGACTAAACACACTAAACGTCAGGGTGGGAAAGTGACGTATGAGTCAGAAAAACCGAAACCTGTGGTTACGGTGGTGTTTGTCACGCATGACTCGAACGTAACTTGTTGACAGGTCGGTAACTCGGTTTGTTTACAACCAATCACGTAACAGGATTCGCAACGGCAATTCAGATAATGACATGCGGTTTCTACAACTTTGGCGTTTGCAATCTTTCTGATTAGAAAATTATACATGAAACGTCTGGAAAAAGTGCTAATAACTTTATCAGTCAGAGAAAGTTGTTACAGCGTTGTTTGTCACGCATCACTCGAACTTATAAACTTGTCATAGTTCACTTTATACTGAACTCTATTTGACGACGTTTAACTTTTACGGTATCACTTAAAGCAAATGAAAAACTTGCTCTAAAAGGTCTATTTTCCTTTTAATAACTCTTATGTGCATCTTGGCAACGTTCTTGAAAAGCTCATGCAAGTGTAACTAACTTATTATATGATACAATAAAGGATATTGATCAAGTAACTTGTTTACTTATTCATGTACTACTAGCGCTTATTTTTTTCCGAACGTGTTGTTTTAAAAGATAATGCAAATGAGGGCAATAAAAACAACACGTCAAAGCAACATTCTCACGTGCACAAGCAGTGGCACTTTATGTTTTAATTAAGATTGAAAAGATAACGGCGTAAAAACAAACACTCGGAAGCGTTGCCTGTTTATAATTGATTACCTTATAAAAGTTGAATTAGCCTTGAGATAATGCTTGTAGAACGGAGTGACCATGCAAAAATGTACATTGCAGATTAAGCATTGCGATGCGAGTTTATCGTATCGCGATACGATGAATTTGTCTCGCGATACGATAAACTCGTATCGCGATACGATAAACTGGTATCGCGATACGATAAACTCGTATCGCGATACGATAAACTGGTATCGCGATACGATAAACTCGTATCGCGATACGATAAACTGGTATCGCGATACGATAAACTCGTATCGCGATAAACGATACGAGACCTGGTAAGTTACTTTTGAGCGGTACTGTAGTATTCCCTTTATATACCACTGTTTAAAGAATAATGATTTCTTATTAGAAGTGATGAGATGGTTGTTCCATATTATTTCATTCATAATCTGTAATTTATCTTTAGGAGTATGTAGATTAATATCTTGCCATGCAAGAAGCATTTGTTTGTAGAATTGTGATAGATTAGGTAGTTCGGGCAAGGTAATTAAGAGAGGATATCAGTAAGAATCGAGATTCGCCAGTCAACTAAAAAAAATCGAATTTAATTTTCTTTCGCCATATCATTCCTTTCGATGACCTCTTTTAGGGAAAAATACTAAAAAGTTCCAGCGATTTTTATTTTAGGAGAAATTTGCCGTTTTTAAAAACCCGCCTGATGACTGAAAATTTTCGGCTAAATTATAAGGCAACTTTGAACAGTCGGTGTGTGTTAATCTATATCACTACAACAACGACATTCGGCATACTTAATAAACGTTTCTTGGTCGTTTCTACTGTAGTATTTATTTTTGTGTAACTTTTGTAGTTATTTTTCAAATTTGGTTTTAAAAAGGTGTACTGAGCGCCATGAACGGAACGTTGAAATATAGGCAATGTTTGAGGTACGAAAACGGATTCTGGTACCTAATTCTTTGAGGAAAACGCCATGCCCTAGGAAAGCTTCACCTTTGCTCTTTCAGTTTAGAAAGTTTCAACTTTGAGAATTCAATGTAGCATTTTTGAGAAATAAAACTATTATGCTTGGGACTGCCAAAATTAGCATTAATTTCGGCCTTTCGCGGACATTTTTTTCGTTAAAACACAAAACTTAATGCCAAAACACGACTATCTTGCACTGTTAGTTGATCGCTGCCAACAGATAACAATCTTGGAGTTAATAGGAATGATGTTCAACAATATTTGAGCTATTTCAGCCACATTAAGCTCCTAAAATAGTGAAAATTAGCATATTCATTGCTCAAATAAACACTGTAGTATTGGCCGTTTCCGAAAATTATGGTTCTTCACTTTGAAATGCTTAGAATTTGCTCCAAATAAGATTTACAAACAATTAAGCTGATTTATACTTAAAACTGGCGCTTATTCATGAAGAGTTTGGATATTTTGACTGGATGCTCCACTTTGTTGACAAGCCAATTATGTAACGCAATGTAACTGCTGCAAGTCACGCTACTGCCCTTCGAATCATTTTTTTGCGGCATGAAATAATAGTTTTAATCATAAAATATAAAACAAAACAGAATTCATACTTGCTTGAAAGGGTGGAATTTCGTATAAATGTCGTTTAGACAAAATTCGTAAATTTTTCTGTGAGATGCTATTATCTGATCGACAATCTATGCTAATTTTAACTTTTGGCGAGAGTTATTTACGATTCATTGTTGAAAGGCATTCCTATTGACTCGAAGATTGTTTTCCATCAGCAGCAATCAACTGAAAGTGAAAGATAGTCGTGTTTTGGCATTACGTTTTGTGTTTGGACGACAAAAATGACCGCGATAGGTCGAAATTAATGCTAATTTTGGCAGTCCCAAGCATAATATTTATATTTCTCAAAAATGCTACATTGAATTCTCAAAGTTGAAACTTTCTAAACTGAAATAACAACTCAAGCATGTTAAGGCCTGGGTCTTGTGCCTAATTAGCATAAAATCACGATTTTATTTACTACAAAAAGAATAGTAAGGCTTTGAGAATAAAACTCGGCCAAATGCTTTAGTCCCTTGAAGTTTTTAAAATGTAGTGGTGATGATGGTATAAGGTGTGTCACATGACCAACCACGTGGTCGTGAAGTTTTAAGAAATTCAGCTGAAAATGGGCCGTATAGAAACTTTTCTAGGAATGATCAATAACGCATTAATGAATGACATTTGTAGAGATCTTTTCAATTCTTCCTGGAATGGTTGTCCCTCGTTGCTTTTTTGGGAGATAATCGACAAAACAGGTCACGTGACCATGTTTTTCAATTTTGTGTTTTATTTTTCTCAGTACCACAAATCTGTAGACATCCATTCCACACGGATTATTGTTTGTTTCAACGGGCTTAATGATTTAACACCAAAAACGTTTGGTAATAAACGTGATAAAGTTGGCCCGTATTTTTACGTTATTTTTGGCGGGTTTATAGTCACGTGACAACCAACCGATAACACTACTATACCAAAACATGTCCAGGTCCTTTACCTTAAGCAATTCCCATGGTATACGACATGAAAATCATGCAGATTTAAACACAAACCTGCTTTTTTAAGCGAAAGATATTAAATCTACGCGGGGGGTCGATTCCCTCTGGGAGACCCAGGCCTTAACATGCTTGAGAAAGGTGAAACTTTCCTGGGGCATTGCGTTTTCCTCAAAGAATTAGGTACCAGATTCCGTTTTCGTACCTCAAACATTGCCCCTATATTTCAACGTTCCGTTCATGGCGCTCAGTACACCTTTTTAAAACCATATTTGAAAAATAACTACAAACGTTACACAAAAATAAATACTACAGTAGAAAAGACCAAGAAATGTTTATTAAGTATGCCGAATGTCGTTGTTGTAGTGCTAGAGGTGAACACACACCGACTGTTCCAAGTTGCCTTATAATTTAGCCGAAAATTTTCAGTCATCAGGCGGGTTTTTGAAAACTGCAAATTTCTTCTAAAATAAAAATCGCTGGAACTTTTTAGTATTTTTCCCTAAAAGAGGTCATCGATAAGAATGATATGGCGAAAGAAAATTAAATTCGATTTTTTTTAGTTGACCGGCGAATCTCGATTCTTACTGATATCCTCTCTTAATTTATAATTCAATTGAAACAAAAATAAACTGCCTACGTTACCTAAGTATGGCGAGCCGATTGTAGCAAAATTCAATTTAAGAAATATAAAACAGTTTTCCGTTTTATATACTCTGATCTAAACACGCGGGATGTTGGGAGAACACGAGAGAAGCGTAGGAAACCACGACGCGAAGCGGAGTGGTTTCCAGCTTCTCAAGTGTTCTCCCAACTGTCACGATTCCTTCGGACAGGCAACACCCCAGCTCCCGTCCTTCACGTCTTCCCCGTAAGAGAACAGTCTTATGCACACATAACGACAAACACATTTAATTTCCTTCAATAACTGTAACTTGATGTTTCTCAAGACTAATTCTCGATTATTCAGTTTAAAGTACTTTCTACAGATATTTCTAAGGTAGTTCTAAATGATATATAAATATGCTTTACACAAAATACAAATGTTTTATACTTAATGTTCTGGCGGCTTTTGTTTTCGTTCGTAGGCGATTTTGCAGTGGACTTTAACGAAGTGGTGAACTTTAGTGAAGTTAACATATAGACTTTCTTGTTCTCTAGTACCTCACAGTTGTCCACAATTCTTTGTACACTGAATTCACGACCTCGTGCTCTAGAGGTTGACTTCTCTTCCAACCAGTATAGGAACTTGTGTTGACTCTGTTCCACTGTTTATAGCTTTCTTTAATTCGTGTTCCAAAGATTCGTCTGCGAATTCTCTCCTTACTCATGGGACTCTGAGTGAGTCTGTTCCAATGACTCTCCAAGTTCTTTGCTTATCATGGGACTCTGAGTGAGTCTGTTCCAATGACTTCTTACTCTTCTTGTAAGATTTACTTTCACTTCAAGCGAACTTGTCCTCTCCTTGTTCTTTCGAACGTGTCTTCTCTCCACTACCAAAACCGCTTCGAGGCGTATTATTATGATTAACAAAATACAATCATTACGAATAATTACGTACATATTCTCGTGCAATCGTGCAATCGTGGAATGTTACTTAAATAAACACATTACTATTGAAGCTAAATTAATTAACCTAAATTCGTGACACCAACATCCCAAGTGTTTAGATCAGAGTATATAAAACGGAAAACTGTTTTATATTTCTTTTATAAAATAACTACAATGATTTCTTTTTGAAAAAACTGCAAATTTCTTCTAAAATAAAAATCGCTGGAACTTTTTAGTATTTTTCCCTAAAATAGGCCATCGAAAGGAATGATATGGCAAAAGAAAATTAAATTCGATTTTTTTTAGTTGACCGGCGAATCTCGATCTATTTGTCTATCTCTCATTTTAGATTACAGGAACAGTTTCTGAGAAGTGCTTTTAGTGGCTCGACGTATGTCTTTTTCTTGATGGCAATCCATGAGCAGGTACTCGTAGTTTAGTACAGATGTCTTTCAATTGAGCTACCTTTAGGGCATTTATCTTACCACTCTGTACCAGCATACCAACGTTAAACGATTCCACCTCAATGGGGTGATTTGGCTTATCCATGTCACTGCGGACAGCTGTACGCAATTCATCCAGAGGAGTCTCTATGTCCCATGCAGCCCAGTCATCCTCGGTTATTTCTTGGACGGTTTCACCATGAAGTTGACGTTGCCTTTGCAGTGCAGATAGCCTCGAGAAAAAGCTACTGATTTGCTGGACTGTCCTCCATTCATCAGGGTCAAACAGCAGTAGCCCATTCTGGTCTTTTGCAAGTTTCATTTCCTTTGACACCTTTATTGGATCTGCCTTATGTCCACTAGTTATCCCTACCTCAAACTTTTCGGTCAAATATCCTTTCACCTTTTTGTTCATTTTGAAAATTTCCTTGTCGTTTTCAGAACCCATCCCATTGGTCGGGTACTGTTTGACCTTGGTTCATGTAAATCGACCGGCTGTTCTTGAGCGATGATACTTTGCACTCATTGAAAAGATCCTCCAATACCAGTGACTTTATCGGCCCACTTTTTCTTTATGGTATCATAGAGTGACTCAGATTCGAGCTGTCGGACGTGTTTTCCCGTATCCATATGCATCTCTGCTTCCGCTTCTGTTTTGAAGGTAAGCATGCAGCTGTTGTCACTGCATGAAAATATATCCTTCTTAGGCACTGTACTCTTCTTTAAAATCCCATGTTCTCTAGTACGGGAAGCAAATGGCTGGATGACTTTCAAACATGTTTCTCCCTGTGGTTGTACTTGTAGTTGTTCGTAAGTTAACAACTTCCCGGGACCAACATTGTAAGCTTTCCAAGTACGTAAACCAGAGTCTTCAAAGCGGAAATTGTTGGGGAGACTAATTCCAGGTATTTTGTTACTAACGCCTTCTCTGGAAGAGTCCACCTCAACCACAGCTACTCTGCAGCCTTTAAGCCCTACATGTGACTCCAGTGCCACTTTCATGTCTTCTGCAGTGATTACATTGTTGTTTTCATTGACAAATCTTCGAATGTGTGACTTCATTGAAGCTGTTCTCCTGTCACAGATGTCCTTTCCAGCCTGGGGGTCAGAAATATTGTAGCGTCGTAGCGAAGACGGATCACACCAGTTCTTTTCCCGATTTGCGATAGGCTTAACAGCAATGATCCGTTGTGATAACACCCTGCATTGTCGGAACGAATGAAGGTCTTTTTCACAACAGGATATTCCATCTTAATGGTGTGGAGAAGATGTTCAATAATGGATGTCACAGCGAAGCTATTATGGGTACATGTGTTGAAAATGTGTACAAAACACTCCACTTGAAAGTTTGCATCAGTTTTAGTGATGACAGCGCTCACGTGCCAGCTCCTGCCTCTCTTGCTGAAAAACTGGCTCATATTCTCACGGTACTGTAAAGGGAGAAATTTCATTGCCCAGTCAATGATGATCAAACAGGTGTCCTCATCGAGTTCTTTGAGAACATCTTGCTTTGCTTCTTCTTGGTTGACGGAACGCAACAAATGAGCTTTCCATGCATTTATGGCTTGAAGGCTCTCTTTGTATTCAAAAAGGATTCTTGACTTTTGTTCGTCAGTTATGTCAGTTTCGTTAATTTTTGATTTCATTTCCAGAAAAACGTTTTCAAGGGAGTCACATCTTTCACATGATGTTTCGTTATCATGTTGGCAATTTCCTCTGAATTCGCCAGTATCTTCGTCATTGAGGGAAAATATGGTGCAGTGATCACAGCACTTCTCCTCTCTACCAACATGAACTTTGTAATCTGTTTTCAAATATCGCTTCTTTAATGCTTTTATCTATGGACTCCGCCCATTCTTCTCCAACTCCATTTTCAACAAGACGCTCAACGATTTTCCTTAAATTATCAACTGCTTCTGTACCCTCTGAAGTTATATTATCCAAACCTTGTAGAGACTTCTGCATCGAGGCGTAGCAAACGTCAAGCATTCTAAATAGTGAACGTTCGCCAGCTGGTTCAAAACCTTGCTCTTTGCAATGGCAGTTGTATTGTTCAATGATTCGGGAAGGAATGAGAGTTCGTATGACAGCAGGGATGATGATACGTTCGCCAGAGTCTAATTTAAGAGTTTTTGTCCCAAATGCCACATCTTGTAAAAGCTCTGGGCGTGATATGTAATCGATGAAATGATCGGTTTTTGCTGAACTGATTCTTGTGCGGTAGATGGGCTTCTCTATAACAGGCTGTCCTCTTCCTGTTTCAATGGCATGATGGCGTGCCTGATCGATCCGCCATTTAGATAATGAAGGTAATAGTTCTTGTAATTCTGTTCTGCTAAAATCGTTGGCAAATACTGACAAAATCTGCCTCTTGGTTTGCCAACAATCAGCTTGGTTATGTGCTTTGACCAACACGTCCATCAGATCAGATTTGGCATCAAAGTGTTTGCGTTCCTTCGTTCCAATACCAAGGCTTTCTTTGCGTAGAGATTTCCAAATATCTTCCTCTTGCCCTGGGCTTATCACAGATAACGAAGCAGCGATTGTTCCCCCTTGCCTTTCGCACATAATATTTTTGTTGCGTAGAAGAAATATCTTCCCACGCTGTATTAAAAGTAGATTGGAGAGGGCTGGTATGACCACCAGTTATGTTGTGAAGGGCTTCATTCATAACCTGCCTTTTCTGATGCTGTTCTTCTATTTCATCTTGCCAAATACTAACTTCATGCTCGAGCACCGTGCTTTGTGAAGACTGTGACGATGTTTCAACCTCTTCCTCAGCTCCTTCTTGAGACATGATTGTAACTTCACATTCAATTTCCGGCTCAGCACTAGTAGATGTAGAGGGCTGTAGTTCAACTGGATTTGTAGCTTCAACCTTTTTAATCAAATAAATAATTAAATCAATCAATCAACAATGGTGGACAGATAGATAAAATGATAAATGGAAGGATGGAGTAATAGTTGGTTGGATGGATGGATTATCGGTTGTTTCAATAATGAACCGGATAATTACAAAGGAATGGCATGAATTGAAAAAGGCGATTTATGGAAGCACAAAATACTAGAAAAAGAAACTCTAAATCAACATTATCGAATTCATGATATTATTATTCCTGCACATGTGTTAACCAGTTTTCACGTCACTGTTAACTGATACATCCTGCAGTATAAATAAAGATAAATAAAGATATTATTATGAATAATTAATGAGGAAAATACAATAGAAATCACTACCGTGGAGGACATCTGTAAATCGGATACAGATTTGTCCTCATTTGCATTCAACTTTAAGTTGCATTTTCTCGGCCAAACTGTTTCCTATCATCAAAATTATAGTAAAATATCCAGTTACTACATCTTTGGATTCGATAAGTAATATATAATATTCGCGTCCGATCTGTATGGAATTTAAAAACTCTCACCTTCGGCTCGAATTTGTACCAGTCTCATACAACACAGTCGTTCGTTCATATTGTATCTATTACTTATTTCACAATCAAAGTAGAACAATACAAAATAATTCGTACTTCTGTAGCTGCTACGACTTCATGTTCCTCACCACGTGCACGGGCTGTATAGTGGGCCTTTCGACAGTTTTCGCATATTACTATCAGTAAAGATTGTAAGTGAGATATATCATTTCATTGTGTTTGGAATATGTATATCATGAATATGTATATTTTTTTGTGGAAAACTATTTATTAACACAAATGATATTTCCCATGATCCCTATTGGTCCTGTTGCTGATATGAGTTGAGCATAACAAAGCAGTTGATAAAAGTTTATTCGGTTTGAATAATATTATAACATAGCAAATGCATAGCCTTTTCAGTGACATCCTGATTATTGTCCAAAATTAACACTTCTAAATTTGGCATGCTGGTAGGCAGCTTTGATAATAATTCTTCATCTACGAAAGTATCTGATAAATTTAAAGTTCTAAGATTTGGAAATACATGTAGTGCTACTGATGCAAGTTGTTTTTCAAACAAAGGTAGAAAAATATTTTTTGTTTGTGCAATATTAATACAATTGACTTCATTTCTTACAAAAAGAAAAACGTTCTTTGAAAAAAAAATAAAAAAAAATTGTTATCTAGTTCACCTTCGAAACCTCTTAGATATATCTTTCCGTGATTACTCCATGCTGATTTTGTCCGAAGTAATAATTGCCAACGTCTACATACTAACATACATTGTGCCATGCTTAATGTATCCAAGTTTTTAATTATCTCCATGAGGCAAAGATCAGGCAATTCATTTATAGTAGTTGTTGAGTTCAGCTTTAAATAAAAACATAAAATGAAAACTGGCAGTTAAAGATTTGAAATTTGATACGTTTTTTAAAAACAATGCATGTTGCATGAAACAAATGTGGAAATAAATTTTCAGGCGTTAGTTAATTCTTAGAGCTGGCCTGGATACATACACTGTAAATGTATTGCCCTGGAAATAAGCTATATATCATTAATATATCTTCAATTATGGGATAAATTCCCTGATTTTTTTTTATGAAGCCTCGATGGTAGACAAATACTGTATTAAAATATCAGTGCAGCCATCCCATAATTTAATAATTAAATTTTTCAGTTCAAGCTTTCATTGCTATGGCACGAAATTTCCTAAGGAGTGCCTTATTTAAACTAATAATACATAATTTCCATGTGTCTGCTTTCTTTTGGTCTGACATCTAAAAATATTTTTGAACCAGTTCTTTCACATATTTAAGTTTTTCAGGATTAAGGGGTTCTTTCATGTTTTTCCCATCTTTGACAAAAACCTTTCCTGTACAGTTACGGCCTATTCATTCTTCTTTTGAAAATATTTATAAACTAGATTTTTTGCAAACATTGCTGCATTGGACGACTGTAGGTATATATCCTCTTGGTCAGAATCAGTAATTAAATGCTTAGGTTTGAAAAAAGGTAAGGCAGCTATTGTAAAAGATTGCAGTAATCTTGTAATTGTGTCTAGTTTGTTTTCGATAGTCAGGCAGATTTCATTTGTTGTTCGTTTTGTTTCATGATAGGTCAATATCCTGTCCACCAAATCACTTATGGGGTTAATATTGGTGCATATGGGTGGTATTGGAAATGTGAAGATGGGATTAATGCATGAAGAATTCAATGATGTATCAAGCTCTGCAGTTATCGATTGTGACGTATATGTTGGTGAAGGTGAAAGTGAAAAATCTGGTGATATCGATGTCATGAAGTCAGTGGGTGTGAATGGTTTTGGTGTAAGTAAATGTTGAAAATGTGTCGATGATGATGACATGTCAGATGACTCAATGGATGAAAATGGTGGGATGAGGTCAAATTAATTAAATTAATTAAACTAATTAATTAAATTAAATTAAATTAAATGATGTGATTTGTGGCTCTCATTAAGGTGACTCCGTCGAAATTCCAGACGCATTCGTCTGAAATAAATGTTTGACCATAACTTTTTTAATATTCGTGTGATGGACTATCAGACTTGGAGAAAGGTGAAGCTATTATTTGGCAATATTAGAACATAATTCAATTTCCCTCTCCGCAAATATTTTTAGTGATATCGGAGCTACAATGGACCTTGTTCTCGCTACTTAAACGCGCTCAAAAAAAATTTGTCCAATGTTTTTGCGTAAAAGTTTGTGAATCGTGTTCAATTCACTTGGTGAATATCCTAACTAAGTTTCAGCAAAATCGGCGGAACCAAAATAAACAGGTTGCTAACAGCATTCAAATTCATGACTAAAATACACTTAGTTCTGCCGATTTTGTTGAAACTTAGTTAGGATATTCACCAAGTCAATAGAACACGATTCACAAACTTTTACGCAAAAATACCGGACAAATTTTTTTTTGAGCGCGTTTAAGTAGCGAGAACAAGGTCCATTGTAGCTCCGATATCACTAAGAATATTTGCGGAAAGGGAAATCGAATCATGTTGTAATATTGCCAAATAATAGCTTCTTCTGTGTCTTTCTGTGCCTTTACATGTACGTCAGTTTGTTTATCGCTGTTTGTAGTTTATACTATAGAGTTCTTCGTCAGTCTACTGCGGAATCTTTCTTCTCTCTCTTCTGGATGAGTTCCAGGACTTGTATCTGCTCGGTCTGGATGAGTTCCAGTGTATCCGGCAAGACTCTGATTCTGTGATTCTGTGTCTAAAAACTACACACGTTAAATTATTTGGTTCTACTCTTAAATAACTGAGGCTGTAACAATACGGTGATGTAATCAAACAAAGCAATGATGTAACTATACAAACAATGATATGACTTTAAACATTCTTTAAATAAATTATGTACAACTAGACTAATTAAATATTCTCTAAGGAGTACCTAAAGAAAAGTAAACAAAAGTGTAAATTCTTCCTTATTTCGTGTCAACATCTTCCTCGCCTGAGAAACGGCTTAGAAGAGTTTGTTCTTCTTTGTCTTCTCTGTCTTTTTCGAGTGCCTATGCCTCTGCCTCTTCCTCATTCGGAATAGGTTCTAAATCCTCGTATGGTATATAATCTTCTGTTGCAGAGTGGAAGCTATCCTCTAATAGTTCAGGAGAGCAGTCGATTTCATTTTCAGAAGCAGAGTCGCTAAGAGATTGATCCATAGTTGTATAAATATAGTTGTAAGCAGAGCTTGTTGCCATACAAATCCTACTACAAGAAAGCGACGCCAAGTGCTTGCTTGAGAAACTGACGTCACGGGTCAGCGGTGTATCGCGGGCTCAAGATTAATGGCGGACGTATTTTTGCGTTGTTTTATACCCTAATTTTTAATTCTTCCAACATTTTTTATCGCTTTTAAATGGCAAAAATATTTTTATTTAATCTTGTTTTGGACTTCTAAGTCGTAAAATTGATCATCTAAATAGTATAAATTTCATTGTAGTACCACTTTAAAAATCATAATCATTGTGATTAAGTATACTCGAACTAATGTTGAACTTAATCACTTAAAAATCATTGTCATAATCATTATTAAATCCAATATACTCAAACTTGTTGAACGTGAATTTGATCACTTAAAAAAATCATTTGATCAGGGACCATGGATAACATTAGCTAAATATTTTTGAAACAATAAAAAAATTGTGAAGAATTTTCACTCAATAACAAGAACGTAACGACAAGATACAGCCATTTTAGGCTCAAAGCTAAACAAATTATCCTGTAATTGATAATAGTACTATGCACTCGAGGCTTCCCAAAGGATTGACCTTTACAGAATGCAAGTATAAACAACTACTTAAAATCTTTATCATTCTGCATGTGAGCCACATGTAGGTGACTCTTCAGCCACAAGCACTCACCAGGGGAAAGCACACAGTGTGCTTAGGATTTCTCTCTAGGCAGTCATGGTCAAAGTGAATTTTGATGTTAAGGTGGCTGGAGTGTTTTTTTTGGTGGTGTTACCTTCCATGTTTGAACGGAAAATTCGTTGCTGTTGACAATTTAAAATCAAATTTTATACCAAGTCTAGAGATCGATTAAAGTTTGCCATGATATATGTTTCATCATAATCAGAGTTGTTCTAGCGCCAAAATGACGTTAGTATGCTTTTTGAATCAATTCGAGAGAGCAGAGGTTTGTTTAAAAAAATTGTCTACAAGACATAAAGTTCACATGGTCATCTTCAAGTTTAAAAAGTTTCAATGATTTCTATGGAAGCGTTTGCAAACAGATCAAATCGGAACTTTTTGGTAGCGAATTTGTAAACAATCCCAAGCAATTGTGCCGGGTGCCCAAAAACTTCCCTTTATGGACTTTAAGTAAACTTATTTTGAGCTCATATTGTTCTACAACCTTTTTGGGATTCCTTTTAGGAAACGGAAAGAAATCGCTTCATTCGATTTCGAAAAATACGAGTTCCAGTAAAGATATGCATTTTGTCTTTTGACAAAGATTTCACTTGTCTTTACTGAAAGTAGCCTCCTAAAGCAGACGCATGTAGCGCTTCCGGTTCCCGTCATTCCTCCACTAACGTCTGCTAAGACTCGAACAACATTCCTTTCTACATTGTTTTCTATCAACCAATCAAATTGCTAGGTGATATGTAAATATTTCATTTTCCCACGTTTCCCTACTGTCGCGTGAATACAGAAAATACGCCAAAGAAAGTCTTAAATTTTGACACTATATATGCAAGAAAGAGGAATCTAAGAAAAACCGTACAAGCCTGAAGGATATTTGGTAGAAGTCTGTTGGATATTCCCTCTATATTTATAGAAATACTTGATGGATTAAAAGACCTTGCCGACTACACGTTTCTAACTTAGAACTTATTTCAGCTTTTAGTAGAGTGGTTCAAGTTTCAAGATGGCTGTAAAAATACTAATAAAAGATGAAATAAGTTCTAAAAGTGTAGTTTCCCATGCCAAAATGCTAAGAATAGACCTGACATACGTCGACAAATTGCATGTCAAAACCATAACATTCACGTCAACAAACGAAGCCGCCGCCAGCAAACCTATAAACGCTTGAAACTAGACACAACCGTCAATTTGATTCACTTTAATTGTTATATTAATACGAGATCAAACATTAAAGGTATAACCTGAAACTACTAGAGATGTTCCCGAACCAGTGGGAAGATTTATAGAAACGTCTTTCTTTTCTAAAGTTATCAATGGCATCTATGGGCTTTTTCTGATGAATATTGAACTTATTTATACAAAGAACTTGGCTTACTTTTCTATAACAGTCATCCATATGCTCACTCTCCACCATCGCCGATTCATTGCCATCTTGTTCGCGGAAAAGACGGCCAAGGTCAAGGTCGTACCCACAAGCTTTTGTGGGGCTTTCTCTGATTGGTCAAATTCGTAGAAAGGAATGTTGTTCGAGTCTTAGCAGACGTAGTGGAGGAGTGACGGGAACCGGAAGCGCTACACGCGTCTGCTTTAGGAGGCTATACTGAAAGGGGTAAAACTGAAAAATGCGGTGATGAATTTTTCTCAAACTACCAAGTCAATTGGTTTAGATAGCACATTCATTAACCCTGAAGTTTCAAGTTGATTGAAACACTTTAACACGTTGTACTTGAGAAGTTATCCCTACGAGCGTTGAATAGCAATCATTTGGAACTATTCGGCCATTTGAAAATGCATGTTGTCAAAATGTCTACGGATGAATAAATGAGTAAGGAGAAAGTCCCAATGCCCAATGCCCTCGTCAGCTTCTTGCTTGTTGCTTTCGGCGGGGACAACGATTTTTGGAATAGGTGTATCTAGCTTGCAAAGCAAACGTTCTTGTCTGATATAACAGACACTCCGGGAATTTGTGTAGCGATCAAGATTCAGAAACTGATAAATTTTTAGTTCAAATAATTGCAACTTTACGACTATGTCGACTATGACAGGAATATACAGCAGCTGTTGCCCGTTATAAAGAGGTGTCGATCGTAACAGGCAAGAATTGGCCTGTATAAGCGCTTTTCAAACGTCACGATTTTTATGTTGTTGTTGTTATTGTTATTATTATTAATATTATTATTATTATTGTTATTATTATATTTATTATTATTGTTATTATTATTATTATTATGTCGCACGATCCCAGGGTCAAATCAATAAAACTTTTACATTCGGGTAACTGTTGCAGAGAGACAAATACCGAGTGCAACTTGTCTAGCATCGTTTTGTTTAAAGTTGCAGCAACTTTCATAACCGCGATAGCTAACTCAGAATGTGGCTATTTTACCCTAACCCTAGCATAGTCCATATTTCGCGTTAACTCAGAATATGGTTTCCTATAGCATGCACTATAGCCCACCTTCAGATGATCATGTTTCGCGTCAACTCAGAACATGGCCAACTACGAAAACACCATGTTTCGCGTCAACTCAGAATATGGTTTCTTATAGCATGCACTATAATAGCCCACCTTCAGATGACCATGTTTCATGTCAACTCAGAATATGCACCTTCAGATGACCATGTTTTGCGTCAACTCAGAACATGGCCTCAACCATCAACAGACAGCAACAGACCATCATACGAGAGGTTTATATTGCCGGATCTCACGGGAGCAGCTCGCGAATTAATTTATACTTCTTGTAAATGAGCCAAGCTATATAGTTAAAGCACTCATTTCTACACTGAAACGCTGTCTCAAATTCATCGACTTCACCAAACATCAACTAGCTAGTGAAAGTGTAAATATAATCATTGTATTATAATTTAGATTTAATTCTCTCTGATTAGTACACTTGTGCCTAGCTATAACAGACATTAACAAAGTCATTATTATTAACGAATTAGCTGTCACAGAAAATCAATCAATCAGACGTTTACAATATCAAGGCTAAATAAAACTAGACTCTTTTGTCAAGCGCTCACTCGTGCTCTGGTGCCATTGAGAACCGGGATGCACTACATTGTGAAAGATGTATACTGGTTGATATCAGTCATCAGTTATAGTTTATTATTGTTCCCTACATTCCTGCTCGTAGGCTTAGATCGTGCAGTGTATATGAAAGCTGTCGGTTCAAGACTGATTGGGATCCCTGTGGTAGTGTGGATTTCGGGCTCAGTTTGATTTTCGTTCTATATAGCCTCCCTTTTCTAGAGTGCACACTAAAACCATGAAACAGTACAAACTAGTTAGTGCAAAATATCACCAATGGAACAATTGAAAACAAAAGACATTGCACTATTTAGTACTAATTAAAGTTGTTTCACGGTTTTAGTGTTTGCACTCTACCTTGTTCTTCTATTACTTGCTACAAATATAGATTGATAGTTAATTTGAGGGTTTGAGGCGTATTTTGTGGGTTTCGGATCGGTTGGATTTCGAGTTGTTTTCGCCTGAATTCAAAGAGACGTACGTAGCACAGCAACAAGTTTGAAAATACAGTGAGAACTGGCAGTGTCAGGTCCTTACGGACACCCGGTTAATACGGACACCGGGTCATTACGGACATGTTGTTCTGTCCCGGCCGAAACTCATACAAATGCCTATAAAATATACCCGTTTAATACGGACACCGGATAATACGGACAACGGACACTTTTTCCTGTCCCAATATGCCCATTTTCATACAAAGCCTACCCGGTTAATACGGACACTTTCTTTTCTTAAGACAACGACAATGTGTAAATTGATTGCTTTTTAATAAAATTACGTTTTTTCCGTACTTTCTCACTTTGAACTTGTAAACTGATCGCTAATTACATGCATTCAGACTTTCCCCACTAAAAATAAACAGATCACCAGTGACATGCATTCAGTGTTTACGCTAAAAATAAACATGACATAAAACGACTAACCCGGTTTATATGGACACCCGGTTAATACGGACACTGTGTCTCGCCCCGATGGTGTCTGCATTAACCGGGTTCCACTGTAATTAAAAACAATCAATAAAATGACAATCAATACACAAATGAAATAACGCAAATTCAAGTCCAATTCATCTACAAATTATTTATTTATTTAGTTAGTTAGTTGGCATGTACATGTATGTAATATTGATTGTGCTCGAGTCTCTAAGTTTTTGTAAGCTTCGAAGTCGTTGCTTTCAACTAAAAATCCAGGTTAATTTTGTAATGATTTATTTACAATGCAACAGTTTAACTTCAAGTTTGTATACATAATAACTGATAACAATACATGTAACTGATAAAAGCTTTCAAGGCTTCCATGTGTCTCTGTTTCAGCGACCATCACGTTGCTGATCTCTTCGTTTTTCACAGCTCCTTCACGAATGGAAGGGGTGACGATATCAAGTTTGAAGATCTTCTCGTCTTTGACCACACACTGAACACTATGACGAGTAAAGAGTGCAAGATTTCCCTGGAAAAATTCCACATTAAGCGCCTTCCATCGTGTCTTGTGAAACCATTTTTCATGTTCTGGGCACGAGTAAAAAGTCATTTATGAGATGGTTTTGAAGATAGGAGTTTGTACAGTTTCCCTGGTTTTGTTTCTTGGTAATGTACCATAACCGCAGATACATCAAAATTGAAACTCTTAAATACAGAGTACACTTTCTTTCTTTGATTGAATATGGAAGAATGACTTCCTCTTCCCCCCTTTGTGGTCCTCATCTTAGTTGTCCATTTGCACAAAGGGGGGCAGTCCTTGCCTCCACATTCCCAGATGGATTGGATATCTTCTAATGTTTCAACATTTCTGGGAATGTAAAGGCTTTTTAACCATTCTTGTACCTTATTAAACGATCCTCCAAAGGATTGAAACATCCGCCATGTTTCCCTATCAATGGATGTACATGGTGATGGTCTTGGTGATGATGATGATGATGGTTGTGCTTGTGGTACATAATAATAATAATAATAATAATACATGTAGAGGATGAGATGATGATGATGGTTGTGCTTGTGGTAGAGGATGATATGATGGTGGTGCTTGTGGTAGAGGATATGATGGTTGTGCTTGTAGTAGAGGCTGAGATGATGATGATGGTGGTGCTTGTGGTAGAGGATGATATGATGGTGGTGCTTGTGGTAGAGGATATGATGGTTGTGCTTGTGGTAGAGGCTGAGATGATGATGATGGTGGTGCTTGTGGTAGTGGACAAGTTTATGATGGTGGTGGTTCTGATGTAGATTGCTGTGATGGTGACTGTTCAGGGCACATGTTTATGAATAGGGAAGACCAGTAGGCAATCTGCCTAGCTGCGTGTTGTGAGGATGAGTGATTTATGTTGTCGGTTGGTGTGGGATTTGGAATTACTTTACCATACTCTTCAAGTTTTGATGATATAGCATGCAGTGAAATAAGGATTTCATGTTGTGCAAATGATGAAGGTGATGATGTTGATGAAAGTGGTGGTTGATGTGGAACGGGTAACTGATGGTGATGTAACATGGAATGGAGCTGGTCGTATCGAGTAGAGACAGTTGAAATAGGATGTTCATCAGCCTCTTTTAAAATGTCACCAATTTCTTGTCTTTGTAACAGTTCATTCTTGATAAATGATGAAATTTCATTTTCCTGTAGGAGAATAAAACATACAACATTATAAACAGAGATAGCATTTCAACTTCTTATTATTGAGAAAATCCACTCACTTCTTCCTCCTCTTCACTGGAGGAGTAATCTTCAGAACTGCTACTGCAATCAGAGCCAGGGTCCTATAATTTCATAAATTACTTGAAACATTTATTAGACATAATAATTAATATACAATTTAAAGAGTAAATATAAATTATATAAAGTATAGGATTTCAAAGTGCTAAAATTGTAATTTAATTTACATATTCTTATTATTATCACCAACACTATAGCACTAATATAGTTCATACTAAAGATTCATGCTGCTATATCAAATCAATGTGTAGCTGTGTAGCTGCATGTGTGTCTGTTAATTATCACAGTATATCTGCCACTCACACTTGCTTGTACCATCAACAACCATGAAATGCATGTACATGTATCATGCTGCAAATAGCATTTGAATCTTACAGTTGAACTAAGAAAACTGTGAACACCTAAAAACTCCACTGTTAGTATTACTTTCTTTTTAGTTACAGATCGTGGCAAGCATAAATATTAAGCTTAATCAGTAATAATAATAATAAATCACTTCTATAGCACACATCTCCACTAATTGCCCGTGGCGCTTTACATTGATACGAAAATAGAAAATGCAAATATAATGAAAATTATGTTTATATATACCAACCGAACAGTGAAACCTGAATCAATATTTTTGGTTTATCATGATATCAATTTTATTAATTTTAGGAGTTAAAACTCCTTACAACCGTGTCATGGAGTAGAAATCATGTCGATTTCAGATAGCTATATTTTAATCACCTTAGGCCTAGTTCAAACGTCGTGCTAATCATGAGCCGTTCTCATTTCAAACAATAGATAATGAGATGGCTTCTTTTGAAGTAATTAAGAATGGCTCTTGGAAAGTACGGCGTTTGTACTAGGCCTTACTAAAGATTAATCTTCTTTTTTTAACTCAACTGTGAATTTCATTGGTTGTCCTTTTGTCGCATCCGCTTACTAACACTGCCAGTTCTCTAGATATCACTTTTGTTAACTGAATAAGGACACTTTCATGCACGCCGCTAAACCTCTGGTTGCTATGGTTGCCATCAATGGACAATCTAGATTTCAGTCAGTTGGACATTTTGTGTTAATTAAAATTGCATTAGATGTATTGGAGTCTATCCTTACAGACCTTTGTAACGACGTGGTACCGTCCCGCTAGTTCCCCAAAGCTCGCTATATTTGTTACAACTTTATCTATAGCAACTTAACATACATCAGTAGCAATCAACATACTTCATACATGACAGTTTACCAATCGTCCTGGCAGATTTTCCAGACATAAGGGAACACGAGTTCTGTCGAGAGAAAACGTAGCAGATCATCGAGGACATCGGACATTACCTCGGACAGTAATTAATGTGAACATGTTTTCATAAGTCGGGAAGAATCTGGAAACACCACAATTCCCGATAGTCTGCGATGTTTCCCACATACATGTATGAGAACTAGGATTTAACAAAGTTTAGAATACGATTGAATCGGTTTTCTTTGTTCTCCATAGGGTATTATATCCCATATTAACCTGCTCATGAAAACCTGCTCATATAAACCTCGTTCTATGCTTTCCCAGTTTTCCCGGTCATCTGTGGGCATTAGACTTACAAATTTTAGACTTTGCGAATTTTGAAGAAAAAAATATTTTGATAACTTGAATCGAGAATCGAAATCTTTTGATAAATTGAATCGAGAATCGAAATCTTTTGATAAATTGAATTGAGAATCGAACCCTGGCCCTTCCGTTTACTTACCTATGAGTGCCCTGGGTCTGGTTTTAACTCAACAGGGGAAATGACGTCACCAAATGTTAGTTAGGCTCTTACCTTACGAAATTGGGAGTGAATTGTCACCACAGTGCACAGAAAACTATTCTGAATGGTTATTGACGTCTTTTTCTGTTATAAATGCTCCAAAAATGATTTTTTGAGGATGTTCTGCAGGTTCCTGGAATTCCTCCTGTTTGCCGTTCCACGGTCCGTCTTTCCTCACTTTACTAATATTCCAATTACTGAACTTCAATGAAGTCCAGATTAACTTTAGTTCTTGGCTATATGTACAACTAGGCTACCTAACAGCAGTGAATGCTGACGGTGAATGCAATGTTAGTAGTTGTGGATAAGAGTTGGTGCCGGAGAGCTAAGAGTGATTCCAATAAACCTGGGCACTACTAATTAGCTGTCAGTGTATATTAGATGCAAAGTAACAAAAGACAACAAAAGAGTGAGTGTCTAATAGTGTGTATTGGTCGTGTAGTTAGTAATGCCCAGGTTTATTGGAATCACTCTACTGTAGTTATGAAATGTTTTGTTTTATGTAAGTGACAAGTATGCAAATTATTAGGCGAGTCTACCTTTCTTTGTTTTGAATAGTATTTGTCTATTTGAAAAAGTGGATAGCTTATGAATATAAACTAATGTATTACTATAATTGAGATTTCAATGCGAATATTCACACTTGAAACTGACACACGGTCAGCCGGCACCTTACGAGTCAGGATATACCGGCTAAAGAAACATACATGTACAAATTGATTAGGGACACAGATTTTGGGCACGACATTTACCGATCAAGCCATGCAGGCTACGCGAAAGCTTGAATAGGAAAACAACTCACTTCAGGCTATAGCGTATGTAGGAGTTGGCGCGAAAAGCATGATGGTTCTTGAGAATTGCATGATGGTTATTGGAAACTGCATGCCGGGTAAAAATCGAGATTTTTTCTGCCTACGTGAATGAATTAGAATTGCTTCCTTGCTCGCTCGCTTCAGGCTCGCTCGCTGCGTCAGCAATAATATTATTTAGTTCCATGCTCGAATATCGTCAAAATAGAAGAGAAAATATACCACTTGATACTGCTAATTACGCATGCATGTTCTACTGTAGTACTGAGTCACGCAACGAGTCGCCATTTGTTTAGTCACGCTGCGATACCTGGGCTGCGATGTGTACATTTACTTCTGTTCTGACTCAGTTCAAAACTATTTCTGCACTATTTTCTGAATTAGCTCCCTAAAATCTAATGATGGACGAAAATACTGTTTGGCCAGGAGTTCCAGCTGATCATCTGATCCGCACCGAATGAACGTCTAGTTATGCTTTAACCATAGAGAGTTTAGTTTCTCATTGAATTAATCAGTAGAATAGTAGTTTACATTTGAATTTATATCACTATGACAATTTATGTCTGGGTTAATTGCTTGATTAACGTCACCAAACATGCCGTTGTCTGTGAAGTGTCACATAAATTAAATGTTAAGTCATTAGGTGGAAGATATTCAGTTAATGGATTCTGTATTTGAAATAAATCACCACTTACAGAGGCAAATGGTAAAAGGATTTCTATACATTGATAGCATTTGAAGTCATTTCGAGTAGATCATGGTCTATGTTGTCAAATCTTAGGCACAATCCAATTAGGTGATAGTAATTTTGACAATCAGAGCACATCACTGACCTTTGACAGCCAGTGATTTGATTTTCCCAAGAATTACAAATCATTAAGTTTTTAGAACTCATAGGAAATTATGTTTGTCGGAAATTGAAATACTTAAAATATTATAAGGGTACGATTGGATATATATTTTTGGACTTAAATGTTTTAACTTATCTGCATACTGCCCATAGTTACCGTGGTAACTTCTTATTGTCTTCCTTCAACTTTTCCATCCACTCCTTCATGTCCTTGATCGTCTTATCATGCTGTTTTATCTGTCCTTCAAGTTCATCAGTAGATTCATGTGCATATTTGCATGATTGTTTGAGCTCTCGTATGTCCTCATCAACATGTGACAGACGTTGTTCTATCGTGTCTAGTTTGTCCAATTTCTTGTTCATGCAGGCTATTAAATCATACATTTTTCAAAGGGCAGAGACATTTTCCTCTTCCAATTTACTTTGTTTCGCATTTGGCTTTTGCGGAGTACTAGTTATAGAGTTATTTAGATTTATAGTGGGACGCTTATTTGTGGTTGCCATACCTGATACCCAGTCATTCTTGAAGGCTTTTTCGTGCAGCTTCTTGACATTGGACTTGGACGTTGGATTGGCCATTTCTTGCGAATGGTGTCATATAATGACTCGAATCGAGCTCGTTCTTGTCCTTTCCTGTGTCCATGTGGACATCTGCTTCGTGCTGTGACACAGTCACTCTCTTGACATGAATATATGTCAGCACTGGTTTTTTAACCTTCTCCCACTGTTCCTTTTTCTTTCGTTAGTTCACCAAACGGCTCAATCACCTTTAGATTTGTGTTTGGTTGAGGTGATATTTTATTCACATTATTTAATAGACGACCTGGACTGATGCTATACGCTCGCCATATAGGAATGATGTATAGCATCTTCAGTATGGATTACTAGGCATTTTAAAAAGCATGCGAAATAATACTGATTCACACCATGAGACACTCGATATCTTCATTATGCCGATGATCATAAATTTTTTTATTGATTTTTTTAATTAATATTCTCAAAAAACAAATATATCTTACATTTGTTTTTAAGTAACATTACATAGGTATTAGCTAAATTTTAATTTACATGCTAATATTTTTTCTACATAGTGCAATTTAATTATTACAATAAACAATAAATCCTTGTATCATACGACATATAGTCCTTGTTCACAGAGGTACCCTTAGATGACACCATTGACTACATCATCCACCAAATCTATAATCAAAACAAACTACCACAACTCAAATCTCATCTTCAGATGCCTCCTCAATAATGTCACCAAGAACACAGTTTTCAGTTTCAACGATCGCCTCCACAAACATATTGATGGTTGTGGGATGGATAATTCATTATCACCAGTCCTCGCCAATATTTTCATGATGAAATTGGAAACGGATGTAGTCAGCCCGCAAAATCCTGTCTTCTTCTATGACCTCTACGTCGATGATTGCTTCTCAAAAAAGGCAAACCAGACCAACTCTTTGGTCATCTCAACAACTACCATCCTAACATCAAATTTACTGTAGGGGAAAACCCTGATCATTTTCTTGACACCGCTTTCAGTTGCAAAGGCAACAGCTTCGACTGCAAGGTCTACAAGAAACCAGGTAAATTACCAACACATTGGTCTTCGGCAACTCCAACTAAGTGGAAAAGGAACTGTATCACTGGAGCTCTACATAGAGCTAAACGTATCTCAACAAATCTTGATCGTGATCTTCAAGAAATCAAGAACATGTTCCTGAATGCTGGATACGCCAAAAGGTTCATTTCCAGTACCATTAACAACAGTTGAAGACGAGCCTTTGATTCCCGACTTCTTGTTCGAGGAGCGTAAAAAGATTTACATAACCCTCCCGTACTGCAAAAAGAACGAAGAAACGAGCAATCAATTCATCTCCAAGCTGAACGCCTTTACCAACTCCAAGTTCATCTTTGTCATCATTTGGAAAACAATAATAATAATAATAATAATAATAATAATACATTGGCGAATGTACATGTGGTGAAAACTACATAGGGGAAACCATGCGATACTTCGAAGTATGAACATTGGAACATTCTAACATCCGACATAATTTAGAGTCAGCATGACACCTTAGGGAGAGCCCCAACCATGTTTTCAATTGGTCCATTCTTTGCTCCATAAACAATACATTCAAGAGAAATATCACAGCTCATTATGCAAGCAAGAAATCCATTACTAAACAAACAAACACAATGCTTTATTTCCCAGTTATTCCCTCAGGGAAATACTTAGTTTATAATCACTGAACATCACAGATCACAGCATTCCTGGTGATGACTCCTTAGTCGAAAACGTTTCAACAAAAAAAGAACTTCTAAAGCCTTGTAAAAATAGCGCGAAAGTTGAAAGTTTTGTTTAGATTCCTTAAAGTGCCTATCACCCCTGTGAGATTGTTTTAAAAATCTATTCAATATATACGGTGGCCCACAAGGGCAAAACACAAATCAATTTCCCTTCAGAAACACAACAATCATTCATGAAACACAACGATCATTCATGAAACACAACAGTCTTTCGTGAAACACAACAATCATTCATGAAACACAACAGTCTTTCGTGAAACACAACAATCATTCATGAAACACAACAATCATTCATGAAACACAACAATCATTCATGAAACAGAACAATCATTCATGAAACACAACAATCATTCATGAAACACAACAGTCTTTCGTGAAACACAACAATCATTCATGAAACACAACAATCATTCATGAAACACAACAATCATTCGTGAAACACAACAATCATTCATGAAACACAACAATCATTCATGAAACACAACAATCATTCATGAAACACAACAATCATTCGTGAAACACAACAATCATTCATGAAACACAACAATCATTCATGAAACACAACAATCATTCATGAAACACAACAATCATTCATGAAACACAACAATCATTCATGAAACACAACAATCATTCATGAAACACAACAGTCTTTCGTGAAACACAACAATCATTCATGAAACACAACAATCATTCATGAAACACAACAATCATTCATGAAACACAACAGTCTTTCGTGAAACACAACAATCATTCATGAAACACAACAATCATTCATGAAACACAACAATCATTCATGAAACACAACAGTCTTTCGTGAAACACAACAATCATTCATGAAACACAACAATCATTCATGAAACACAACAATCATTCATGAAACACAACAATCATTCGTGAAACACAACAATCATTCATGAAACACAACAATCATTCATGAAACACAACAATCATTCATGAAACACAACAGTCTTTCGTGAAACACAACAATCATTCATGAAACACAACAATCATTCATGAAACACAACAATCATTCATGAAACACAATAGTCTTTCGTGAAACACAACAATCATTCATGAAACACAACAATCATTCATGAAACACAACAGTCTTTCGTGAAACACAACAGTCTTTCGTGAAACACAACAATCATTCATGAAACACAACAGTCTTTCGTGAAACACAACAATCATTCATGAAACACAACAATCATTCATGAAACACAACAATCATTCATGAAACACAACAGTCTTTCGTGAAACACAACAGTCGTTCATAAAGCACAACAATCATTCGTAAAACACAACCGAATTTAGTAAAACAACAAAGTTTTGTGAAACACAATTCAGGGGACTAGGTACCACTCGGTACCACTCGAAAAGCCAAAGCGAGAAGAGCTGGGATTGAGTAGAGACAGGGATCCCAAACCAGAAAAACCGAAGCGCGAAGAGCCTGGGTCCTTGTAGTTCCACGTGTTCGTTGTCCGCCATGTTTTGTCAAGTGTGTGGTTCTTGGCTAAGACAGGACTACAAGTTCTGTCCCAAGTGTGGAAAGACATCTTCGACAGCAAATAACAAGGAAAATAACAACCTGAAAACGTTCAAGGCTTTTGTTGCCGAGAAGACTACTGAAAGACGACAGTTATTCAAATCCAGTAAAAAAGGGAAAACAAATATGGCCGACGAATTGGTCTCAATTTCAATGGGAATTGGCACCATTACAAATGGTGTGGTGAAGCCTGCCCGTGGAAAATCGCTACCATTGAAAGTCAGTAAACATGCCTCCGGGGAGACAATTTTGTCATCAGCCCTTAAAAAAAGATCTGCCTATGACAGGTCGTTTCGAACAGACCGTTCGTACAAGCTGTGTTATCCAGACGGCACAGAAGTTGATCACTTGCCAGGAACCAAAGAAAAGTTCAACCTGGAGAAATATAAGGAGGATTTGGGCAAAACGTTTGCTCGAATAACGTTGTTGCTTTGTCCAATACTGGAATCCTCGTCGGAGTCTGAGATGGACAACAATAATTGTGATAGTGCCAGTGTAACTGATGACGTTTTGAGCGAAATCGACGTGGATCATTACAATATAGACAGTGATTAGGGTTCAAGTGGCATTATTACTCATTCAAACACTGCTGGTACTGACAGTAAGTATTAATTATTATTATTATTATTATTATTATTATTATAGTAGCAGTATCAAGATAATCTTAAAAGTGACATTTTAATAATAATAATAATAATAATATGAATAAATAATGTTTCCTCTGCGTTTAGTTTTGGGATTTTATTCCGAGCTTTCGGCCATTGTTAACAAACACTTTTTACCCTGATGATGGCCACAATGGCCGAAAGCTCGGAATAAATTCCCAAAACTCAACGCCGAGGAAACATTATTTATTCATACACATGCCTGCGTACAAAGAAATGTTTTAAATAATAATAATGTTTATATGTGCTAGGTTCTGCCCATGACGCAAATCAAACTTCTTTAGCAAGCACCTCACAAGAGTCTAGCTCTGGTGTACATGTAAGTCAAGGAGCTGTTCCCAACTATGTGTTTTGGAATTTAGATCAAGGTAAGGCCATTGTTGATTTACCAATAATTTCACACAAGTTATGCTAGAGTGCAATTTAGAAAAGCGTGAAATAGTACTGTACTAACTTTAAATAGTGCTATTTCTATTGTTTCATTAGTGCTATTTAGTACTATCATGCTTTTCTAAATTGCACTCAAAAATTACATAAGTTACATGTCATGTAAAAACAAACTATTATCATTTATATTATTTTAGGAACCCTGCCAGTCAAGCAAGTGGTTGTTCACAGATGTAATGTACTGAAGGATCTCATTGAAGAATTCAAGAATACTGACATCTTGAATTACAACTTAGATGTAGTCATCATTAATGAACGTGGACAGGAAGAGAATGGTAGAGGTTCTGGGGTTCTACGTGAGGTCATAAGCCTATTTTGGAACCATTTTTTTACATCCTTATCAATAGGTGCATCAGAAAAAGTGCCGTCAGTTAGACATGACTTCCAGTGCCAAGAATGGGAAGCCATAGGCAGAATTCTAGTTTATGGGTATCATAGGGTAAAGTATTTCCCAGTCGAAATTTCTGGGGTATTTCTGGGGTGTTGTTTGTTTGATGAGAATTCTGTTAGTGAAGATTTCCTTCTTGAAGCTTTTGAATTATACGTAGCTAAAGATGAGGCAGAAGTTTTGAATAGGTGTAAACAGGGTGAGTTTGACCCATATGATGAAGACCTTCTTGACTTACTGAGTAGCTATAAGTGTTTTAGAAGTCCAACTAAAGAAAATATTTTACAAATCATAAGTCAACTTGCTCATCAGGAGCTTATACAGAAGCCAAAGTACATATCTAATTGTTGGAAGCCAATTATTGCTTCATTGAAGAGTCAACCAGAGTTAGCCTCTCTAGATGCCATGAAAGAGCTGTATGAAACTAAAAAACCAACCACAAAGAAGGTTGTGAAGTTGTTAAATGCCTCTCCATCCAATGATTCAGAACGTAACTGTTTAGATAATCTTAAACGTTATATCAAGTCTCTCAGTGATAATTCTCTTAGTACGTTTCTACAGTTTATCACAGGAAGTAATTTAGTGACTGTTAAGTCCATACTAATTACCTTCAACACCCTAGATGGTGTTATGCGCAGGCCTGTTGCACACACTTGTGGGCCAACTCTCGAAATGCCCACAACGTACCAGTCTTATAATGAGCTTGCCGAAGAGTTTACTAGTGTTATTACCAATAAGGAAGCATGGTCATTTACAATAGTTTAATCAATATTGTGATATCAAACATACTTTAGTGGTAATGTTCCTGTTCTTATTATGATGTTATCTATAGTTTTCATGTTATGTATACATCATGTTGCTTATGTACATGTAGTACCCTGTGTTGTGGTGCAATATGAAAGACAACAACCATTTTTTAATGTTCCTGTTCTTATTATGATGTTATCTATAGTTTTCATGTTATGTATACATCATGTTGCTTATGTACATGTAGTACCCTGTGTTGTGGTGCAATATGAAAGACAACAACCATTTTTTAATGTTCCTGTTCTTATTATGATGTTATCTATAGTTTTCATGTTATGTATACATCATGTTGCTTATGTACATGTAGTACCCTGTGTTGTGGTGCAATATGAAAGACAACAACCATATTTTTCTCAGATAATTTGTTGATTCAATTACAGCTTTGAATGCTTGCTTTCAACCAATACAGGACTGAGTACTACAAATCACTTTTCTTAAAAAAGTTATTGCAACAGCTTTGCAATATATGTTCAGATTTGTTCAAGTTTTGTTAGTTCAGTTGTAACTTGTAAGCCATACTGTATGCTTATGATATGCATGGTCATTAACCTATTTTGATTTGCACATACACTGTAAAGGTCTTCAAGCTTTTAACAATTAAATATATTTTAACTAAAGAAGAAGCATACTAGTGATTGTTTTCATGCAATTTCAAGAAGCCTTTCATAAAGTGCTAGCCCCTCTTCAACATTACTAGGCTGTTGCAATTGAGTGTTGTCTATTACATATTCAAAGTACTCTTGGTAACAGCTTTTCTCATCCTCATATGCTAAGTTGTCCCTCATAGATGTTATTTCATTATCTGAGACTGCAAGAAGTAAATCATCCTCTCCACCGTGAAGCTCTGGAAGAAAAAAAAGCTCATCTGGTCTCCCACTGATAGTACCATGCTTAGAACCCCTTATTAAGTGAGTGTTCCAGTGTTCTTGAACCGTTTTCAGGTCATCTTGAAGGAGTTGAGAAAAACAGAACCAAAGACATTCCATTTGAAGCTCATTTCCAGGGTTAAATATCTCCTGCTCCACAAGATTCTTAAGAAAGTCAATCCACCAGCTGGATCTGTTTCTCCTATAAAATGCCCACCAGCCCTCAATTCTTTGATTGGCTGGAGATGATCCATACTTATGAGCATTAACATCTTTTCGAAAAGTGCACTGCATAGCTGCCATCACTCCATTCTCTGTCCCACAGTCGGTTCTAACTTTCGTAGGGCAGCCTCCTACTTCAGAAACACACTCCAAATAGAAATTGGCTATAATGTCTGGATGATTGTTTGATTTTGTAACATTGAGCCACATGATCTTTCGGCTCCATCCATCTATACACCCATGGATGGGGAACCCATAGGGTTTCAATTTATCGTACCCATCGACATGCCACGTGAAATTTGGTCCTGGCGAGAGGTATCTTCTTCTTGTAAGACATCGTGACTTTCTTTGCTGACAGCCTTCTGGATCGAGTTCCCTCATTAGATCGGCTACAACATGTCTAGGAACTTGAATATTTTGCAAGTTTAGTGTATGCCACATACTCCGATATCCTCCCTGGCAGCCTGGACCACTTAGCTCATGCCTAATTCGTTCCCGTATGATATCTAAGTCATAAGATGGCTGTTTCCTCCTTAATTTGTATTGCTGCAACCTATTTTTCAGAGTCCTAACAGACATCTTGATACCATGAAACTTTTCTAAAAATTTCACGATAGCATCATACTTGTACCCTCTGGAAAAGTAATAAGAGATGATGCTTTCTTCGTCGTGATCATCAGATGAACTAGTTGACGCCATGTATGTTATTCTTTGAGAAGGCAGATTCAGTGCATTCCAATATCTCGGTTCGTCTTACTCAAACAAAATGGTGGAAAGACAAGCTATGGCCCATTCTCCTACCGTGCTGGATTATCCGAGCTGGTACCAGTCCACCGAAATTTTGTTGTGTTTGTGTTTTGGAATCAATCGTTTTGTTTCAAAATTGATGATTGTGTTTCAGAATCGATAATTGTGCTATTGTGTATGATAATTGCTTTTGTGTATCACAATTTAATGTTGTGTTTTGTGAAAGACTGTTGTGTTTTACGAATGATTGTTGTGTTTCACGAAAGACTTGTGTTTCATGAATGATTGTTGTGTTTCATGAATGATTGTTGTGTTTCATGAATGATTGTTGTGTTTCATGAATGATTGTTGTGTTTCACGAATGATTGTTGTGTTTCATGAATGATTGTTGTGTTTCACGAAAGACTTGTGTTTCATGAATGATTGTTGTGTTTCATGAATGATTGTTGTGTTTCATGAATGATTGTTGTGTTTCATGAATGATTGTTGTGTTTCACGAATGATTGTTGTGTTTCATGAATGATTGTTGTGTTTCACGAATGATTGTTGTGTTTCATGAATGATTGTTGTGTTTCATGAATGATTGTTGTGTTTCACGAATGATTGTTGTGTTTCATGAATGATTGTTGTGTTTCACGAATGATTGTTGTGTTTCATGAATGATTGTTGTGTTTCACGAATGATTGTTGTGTTTCATGAATGATTGTTGTGTTTCACGAAAGACTGTTGTGTTTCATGAATGATTGTTGTGTGTTTCATGAATGATTGTTGTGTTTCATGAATGATTGTTGTGTTTCACGAAAGACTTGTGTTGTACGAATGATTGTTGTGTTGTACGAATGATTGTTGTGTTTCATGAATGATTGTTGTGTTTCACGAATGATTGTTGTGTTTCATGAATGATTGTTGTGTTTCATGAATGATTGTTGTGTTTCACGAATGATTGTTGTGTTTCATGAATGATTGTTGTGTTTCATGAATGATTGTTGTGTTTCACGAATGATTGTTGTGTTTCATGAATGATTGTTGTGTTTCACGAATGATTGTTGTGTTTCATGAATGATTGTTGTGTTTCACGAAAGACTGTTGTGTTGTACGAATGATTGTTGTGTTGTACGAATGATTGTTGTGTTTCATGAATGATTGTTGTGTTTCACGAAAGACTTGTGTTTCATGAATGATTGTTGTGTTTCACGAATGATTGTTGTGTTTCATGAATGATTGTTGTGTTTCACGAAAGACTGTTGTGTTGTACGAATGATTGTTGTGTTGTACGAATGATTGTTGTGTTTCTGAAGGGAAATTGATTTGTGTTTTGCCCTTGTGGGCCACCGTAAATATAAGCTGAATAGTTGGTGGGTTCAGTATTTTTTGAATTGAACCTTGCGTTTATGAGTTATAGAGGTTTGAAATCTCAATATGCAAATTTGATGACGTCAACCCAGGAATTTGCCATAACTTATTTAGACTTTTTCAAGAAGAGCTTATTTTTTGAAATGGGGAAAAAGTTATAACATCATTTATAAAGACTGTGAAAATATTATGTAAGTTTTCAAATGTCAATAATCAGCACAAGGGCGTTTTTGTATAATAAATGAAGTCTTAGTAGACGTCATCAAATTTGCATATTGAGAATTCAAACCTCTATAACTCATAAACGCAAGTTTCAAATCACAAAATACTCAACCCACCAACTATTCAGCTTATATTGAATCGATTTTTAAAACAATCTCACAGGCTCAAGGTAGTTAAGGCCTGTGTCAGGAGCAAAAATCGAAAAATTATTGTTTTTGATGTTTAAACATGGTGACTAGAGGTAACTAGACGAAACTTGGCACAATTATAGAAAACGTTAGGACAATTATACTTAACTTCATTTTAAGGGTTAGAGTGATCACGTGACCACGTGATGTCATTAGTTATTGATACAAAATTCGTTTTATTCTCCGCTCACGAGTTTTATTTAGAAATACAAGCTGATGTATCTATCTTACTTCAATTACCGAGTTGTATGAATCTCTGCATAGAGATTGGGATTTTCTTTAACACTTAAGGATATATTAGCTAAAACAGGTCACGTGACCTGAACTTTTAAACAATTTTCCTTAATATTTCTTTTACCAACATAACAGTACAAGATCTCTATGCAGCATGTTATTCAGCTCTATTAGAAGCATTGATTTTGATATTAAATTTTTTGCCACTTACAAAACTCGAAAGCGGATCCACGAATTAGTGTTTTTCTGGATTATGACGTCATAGATCACGTGACCACCACAAAAAGCAAACCAACATTTTAAGGATGTCAAAACTAACAAAATTTATAAATATGACTTGAAAATGTATTTCCATAGTCAAGCAATTCTTCATTCTGTCCTCAAGATCAAACAAGGTCAAACCCAGGCCTTAACTACCTTGAGGGGGTGATAGGCACTTTAATAATTAAGCAACTAACATTTCAAATTTCACGCTAAATTTGTAGTTTTGAACTTTTAGTTAATGTTCTTGATTTCGGAAAATTCTGTATTGGGAATATAGAGAACATGAGCTATTGACCCAACTTTGATACAATTTTAATATAACTCTCTGTGAACTATGGCACCTGACTCTGATTAGTTTCCCAACTATTTCAGGCACTCTAGCAGCAATTATTTTTTAAGTATCAAACCTGTAGATATATTGTTTGTACAAATTATGGTGTAAATAAATTGATTGATTGATTGATTGATTGCATATTCCTTTGAACAAATTGTAAATACATATATCTGAGCAATACCGCTGAAACAAAATAAGAACCTGGACAACTTTACGAAATAGCTAAGGTCTATCTAAAATATCGAAAAAGTCTACAACTCATCGTGATCCTGGATAAGACAGGCAAGTGCAAAACGAATTTGGTTGTAGTTGAATTCTTCTAATTCCTCTCTGGTGGTTCGAAGTTTCTTGCCTGTTTTATCTTTGATGGATGTGACGATTTTGTTGAAGGCTTTCTGATCAATATTCAAGAATATCACCAATTGTCCATGACTAAGAAGTGCTCCCGCGGCAAAACAATCAATTGCATCTGCAAGGTCGTCGAATGTCCTCCTACCCAACAATACTTGCTCGATCACGTGTATACCCAACAATACTTGCTCGACCACGTGTAGCTTTCGTTCAGAGCTTTGATTTTTACCGTACATCTGGAGTAGTTTTCTTTTCTGTTAAGGAGGGACAATAAATTTGTAAGTCGATCTCGTCCCTGCCAACGTATGTATGAATTGAAATGTTGTTTCGATTATCGTTGATCAAAGTATTACGTACCTCAGGAGTTAGTTTTTGTCATTTAGCGGCGATTTCTTCTGGTGATGCCTCAACATTTTTAAGATGAGCACACGCTTTCTGTGAAAATTACAAGGTTGAATGTTTGCAGCTACAATCCTACAACTAGTTTCATCAGATATTGCATCTTGATCTTGACTAGTGGAAATAAAGCTATTGTGACAACCCAACAGTGTGAATCTTACAAAATGAGCATTCATTCCATAAACTACGGCAAATGAGCTATCATACAGTTCTTCGCATTTTGTCTGGAATCTTGTTTTCGAATTTCTCTCACCAAAAGATTTGGTGATCATAGAATTGGTGGAAAATAGTATTTCAAACTCGACGATTCCACAGTAGGGTTTCTGAATCCGTGGCACTTTCCGATATTTCGATTTTCTATATTTCTCTCAAATTCGAAATTCATTTGCTATCCAAGTGAATGTCTAATCAATCGTACAATAAAGTAAAACATCAGAACAGATTCTTATTTTTCATGTTAAAACACAGTCTTTGTATTGTCTTATTGTCTATTTGGTATTATCATTTTTTCTATTTTCTATTTTACAATTTCTATTTTTCGTTTTCTATGTTGTCATGTTTTTGCTGCTAGGTCCCAGGAACCTTCTCTATACTGTGGAATCATGTGAATACGCCCAGCTTTGCGACTATATGACTCGTTCTTATTTCGGAATAAGAATATACTCTGGAATATTCCTGAATAGCCAGATTACGAATTTCCCAAATAGGAATAGCTCTCAAACGTGACGCTCACTCGTGATATTCCGGGTATTGTTAATCCGTATTAGTCCAAAACGATCGCACGCACCCTAAATGCCCGTAATATCGAGTTGGCCATATTAACGGGGTGGCCACAAGGGTGCCATTGTAATGTAAAGTTCGCGCCAGTTGCATTGTACTCCTTCTGCAAGATGAACGCACTTTTCGTAAACGTGAAAAGAGGGGACACTAGTCTTAAAGTCCGACTTAATGAAAACACTTCACAGGTCCTTTCAAGAGTTTTCAAGCTTAATGCAGATTCTATTTATTTGATCGGCGATGAGTCTGTGTTGATGCCTGACCCAAGAACCGGGGAGTTCAACCCTGATGATGTGTTGTCGTTTATTACCTACGAAGTTTTTGGTGATCCACAGCAACAAGACATCGCCGCTGAACCATCATGCAGCTATTTACAACCAACCGTCAGTGCGGGACGACGACTGAATGCAAATCCACCTCCCGGTGTAAGTGGAAATATGGCGCAACAGCAAGGCTTGACACGTCCAGCATTTATGTTTGCGAAAACCCAATTGCAACATCATGGTAGTGCTTCCTCCAGCCCTGGCAGCAGTCCCGCCAGAACATGGAGGAAAACAGTTATTTTTTGCGAAGTTGCTGATGGAAAGCCTTCACCTATATTTCAAGTATATTTGAATTTGTGTGAAGAAACCGCTACCATGCAACAAGTAGCAAAACAGGTCGAAAATGAGGTTGGGACTCCCGTAATTCTACTCGATAATAAGTATTTACAAATTAGGACATCAAATGCCACGAAAGGTTAGTACATTCCTGGTACATCTTTAATAAATGTTTGTGTGTGTATTAAGTTATATAATTATTTTATACTTTTGAATGAAACACGGGACCCGACCGACTTTTTATTGAAATTGACAATGATGCGTTATCACACAGTCGATTAGCTCCTATAGTGCTGCCATGAATAATAATTACTGAGTTTTTTAGAATTTTGAAAACTTTCTAGATCTGGTACTGCATGATTTCATATTGCCTGATTTCTAAATAAAACTTATCGGTGATAATAGTGTAATCTAAAATGTTCCTGAATACAGATTCAGGTTGAGTGGCGCGACTAATTAGTTGCTAGGACATTTTTCCCACGAGAAAGAAAAAACAACTTAGGTTCAAATCGCACTATAACTCCATGCATATGAGCGTGTTTTGAGAGTGTTTTGAGTTTTCCAAGATTTCGAATATGGAACAACAAAGATTGCAATTCTTTATTGAAACCGGCACATCAAGAATGGCGTGTACATGTAGATTTAATGTTTATTTCATTCTTTAATCTGTCACTTGTTAGATTAATTCCATAAGTCCCGGTTTTTGTAATTTTATTGGTGTTGCAGTAACGCTAAGCCTAACCCTATACTATCGCTCATCCCCGCCCCTTTTACATGGGAGGGGCTCCCCATGTGAAAGGGGCAGGGATAATCATCGTCTCTTTGAGGGGTGTAAATTACCATTTTTGGTATCACTTAGGGTGTTGTTACAGCATTTGAACAAACGAAGCATTTTTATTAGTATTAACCATCAACAGTGTTTATAAAAACCTCAGATGAATAGGGGGCCCATGGTCCCCTCCTTCCCCCCTAAATCAGTCTACAATGGCATTTAATTGGAATTTAGTTTTACTAAGCACTATAATTTCAACAACTTTTTATTAACTGATGCAATAAATGTATAAAATAATAATAATAAATGTATGTATACGTACACTATCTGTTAATAAAAGGAGATTTTCTGGATTGTACTCAACAGGTTCCTTTTGGCAAGGTTGCCGCAAAGTATTTGCCATTCCAAGCCATTGTTCTGATACCTTACTGGGAAAAAGGAAAGCAGAAGAAAGAAAAGCAGAAGACCAATCCTCAGATATTATATCAGAATTAAAGAAGATGCGCAATGATTTGGTAAAGGTACAGGAGGCAGCAGCAGGCATGGCCATCAGTAATCAAAGTAATAACCAAATAGCCATTGAAGATGAAGCCAGTGTCTGCAGATTTCTAGAGAAAGTGTTCAAGTGTAATATTTGTTTCAGTGTCGCTACACTACCTGTGGCCGCATGTGCAGGATGCGAAAATGTTATTGGCTGTATCCCATGTGTGGAACAGTGGCGCGAAGCTGGAAGCATATGCCCTCTGTGTCGTTGTGAAGATGATTATGTTAAAGTGCCAATGGTACGAAATATCCAACAGCTCCTCACTGATATTGCAGTTAAACCCAGTCATGGCCAACCCCGTGTACAAACAACCACAGTTTTGGCGGCCAGCAGCCACAACAACAACGATATTCTAGATATTTAGGTCCCGACAACATCTAGAACTGCATGATAGACCCATGCAATCATGACGTTGTGTTTGGCTATAGATAGTGCAAATGACATTATTAGCTTCTTTGTTTGCTATAACCCAAATATTAAAAGTTAGTTGATGAACTGAACAGTTATTGATAGTTGAGTTCCAAATAATGTCATGTTACCATGAAATGAACGGATTAATATTCCTCTGAAATAATACATGATCTAATTTCGAGTTATGAATATAATCACTGTTATATATAGTACACCATACTGTATGCCAAGCTAAATGCATAAATGAAAATAAAAGTTGTCATATCTCCATGGCTAGTCTTCTAGTAATTTCAACGAAGGAAGTAATAGCTTCTTCAAAGAAAACTAAATCTCCATTGGCGAGCCTTGATTGATTGAAATGGAAATCAGGATTCGTTTGCCCAAAAAGCCTTTCTCTTTCTTGAATTAGATGAGCATGATTGTGAAGCGGATCGGCCCCAAATAAACTCTCTCTTGTTAGACGGCCGCCTGCAGCTTCATACAGGATGATAGCTTCTTCTGTAGTAGGGACTGTCTGGATATCTACCAGTGATACACGTCTTGACAACTGTGCCCTTGTATTTGGTATTCTTTGAGTGTCATCTAAAAGCAATTATTTTTTATGTTTCTATTTATCAGATATTTCATATTTTCAATTTATGTAATTAGGTGTTTGTCTGTACTAGTACATGGACTACATATGTACGTTGTGTCAGTGCTGAAATCCCATGCCTTGGCCACGCCCTGGGATGCTGCGACACATGCTGTTAACGTTTTCCGAGTTTCTCGAGATGTCTTAGTTTTATAATGAAATGTTATTACCTTCAATTGGGTGCTCATTCCAAGATGCAACCACTTTTGCTATGACTACTTCTGAAACACAAATCGATATGAACGAGACCCCATACTTGACCAGAGGATCGGCCATATTGATCACTAAGCGCCTCTGCATATTGATGAGAGCATCTTTCATGGGGTAATTATTTCTTTGATTAATTTCAACCCACTTTCTTTCAGCCGGAAGATTCTGAAAATCAGTAAAACAATTTCTGAATATTGTGCTCTTCTGATTAGGATGCGTTGTGATTGTTGTTATACACGTCTAGTGAGAATATTTTATTTGAATAATCTGAAGATGAACCTCCTGTCGAGAGCAAGCAAAATAGGCCTGGCACTGCAGTGAAACCTCTACAAAGCGGACACCCTTGGGACCTTGCCTGGTGTCCAGAGGTAATTCACTGTATACGGTTTTAGGGTTGTGCTTTCTTCTTTATAAATTAAGACCACTATCAGTTCCAGACGAAATAACTTCTTCGAACTGAGTGATAGTTTGTTGTTCAAGACGCACTATGTTGGGGCCTTCTTAAAGTTGCAAACAATACTAAATGATACTTACATCAATGTATTTTGACTGGTAGTAAGGATCACACTGCTGGTATCCACGAAACTGTGCCAGGTAATTTTGAATAAAAAGTATGAGACACCATTCTGTTCCATGATCTGCTCGAACCATGTCCCATATACCATCTCTAAGCAATAAAGGCCTGTTGTAATGACAAAAATATAATTACTATACTCTAGAGTTGAACCTCTTTACGAGCAGTGCGATTAATTTGCACCCTGTTGTAACCCATTTGAGTTCAAGTGCAATATTAAAGACAGTTGTTATACTAACTATGGTCAGGTGGCCGTTGTGGAGAGGTTCGACTCAGCGTACAATAAACGGCATTAATAGCACGCTAACGTCATTACGGTGTATAGAGTCGTTTTCGTATGAGTGGGAAACCTATACGGTACCGTGACTTCCTTTCTGAACCAATCAAAAAGCGTACAGATGCATCTCAGTCAATCAAACTCTTTCAATACGACACGGTGCGGTACCGTAAATTTCCCACTCATACGAAAACGACTCTGTATTCAACTTGCCTGAACAAGCCTTCGTAAATTACTATCGGATTTTTGATAGGCATTGTAAGCACACCGACTATCTGACTGCTGTGACCATCACTAAAACAGACATGAGTAACACCAAAGTCCTTGAGTTTTTCATTTTGGTCGATATGAAGTTGATCATGATATGGAGCATAGTAGGGTACTGGATTGGCACGTCGTACTAAGTCATTTCATCGCTGTTCATGATAAACTGGTGAAACACGACTTAGGGAGCTTTGTAACTTTCGCTTGCCAACTCTAACTCCATACTGGCTGTAAACATAGCCTGCCATCATCTTCCTTCCATAACTCGGGCCCACCTGGCAATCATAAGTGTGGGCTGTCAATATAAAAATATCAAGACTATGAGAAAACAACACATTGCAAAAGACTGCAAAGACTTTACAAAAAAATACTTACTTCGTCTACACACTGACTGACGAGGTTGTCTACTTCAGTAGTAGTAGGTCTTCGTATGTTTCGAAGCGAACAGTATTTTCGCACTGTATGCTCACTAAATCCTATTTTTATAGACGGGAACATTGAAAGAAGATACCTCTTTGTGTGTTTTCCCGGTCTTTATAAGGGAGACGATAAAGTCCTTGTCGATGTTTTCCATAATAATGTTGATAGTAAAGCACGAGGTTCAACTCAACGGAACCAACTGTTTAAAAATGGCTCCCATAACAAACACAAGTAGAAAAATAGAAAATAGAAAATAGAAAATAGAAAATAGATTAAACGGTAAATACCAAATATACAATTGAGACAATACAAAGACTGTGTTTAACATCAAAAATAAGAATCTGTTCTGATGTTTTACTTTATTGTACGATTGATTAGACATTCACTTGGATAGCAAATGAATAGTATTTACCTATTTCGAATTGGAGAGAAATATAGAAAATTAAAATATCGGAATGTGCCACGGATTTTTCTGGTGATCGCCTCAAAGAACTGCTGATATCAAACACGGGAAAATGTTACCAGCGCAAGAGAGCAAAGAAACTGAAAACCTTTGTCATAAAGGAATGTCCAGTAATAGAAGAAACAGCCGTTTGAGATTCATGGACATTTCCTATAATCCGCGTTTCTCGATTTTGGCGATTGGTTGCTTATGTTCGTATACAGGAATACTCCACATTGTGGCACATGGAATGGAACTAGACTAGACCCGGAAGCCATTGAATTCCCGTGTGCACGCTACTCTTTGAACAAGGCTGGTCGAATTTTCTAAAATGTGCAATAAATATTAAGAAAATATGAAGAAGAAAACAACTTGAAATCCGCCGTGTTGGAACCACGAGGTGATCATGAAAGACTCTCAAAGACTTTGTGATTTTATTCTCTGTTTGTATTGTATTTATGACTAGCGATGTAAAAATGAGAAGATACCGTAAATTCGAGGTGTTTTAAATAATAATAATACTGCTTCAAGTAGTATTATCAACATTTCCAAAAATGATCATTTGGCCTTGCAATTTATCTGTTTGAAAGTGTGATCGTATCAGATGTCTGGCTTTTAATAATAGCAAGAACTCGTAAGTTTATATTGTTCGATTTAGTGTTAAGTTTAATATATACACAAAATATTGTTCACAGTAAAAATAAATGCCGTTATAGATGATCAATGTTCATTGACTGTTAAGAGGCTGTCCGTGTAAGAACGGATAAGGTAAATTCCGGCCCCTGCCCGATTTCCCTAATTTTTTCGGTGAAAGACAACCATTATATGTAATGAACAAAAATCATATTTATTTGGATCAATTGTTTTTTTTAAATATTTTCTGAGACGGTTTTCGAAGTTACCTCAAAACCGGAAATGGTATCATCCGAATCCGGGACATTTAACTATAACTGTCGAGCACTCCCAAAACCTAACGCCATATCCAAACAATTTGAGTATATTACCTGTCAAAGTTCAATCCTTTTACTTTCATTTAAGGCTATAACAACTGAATTCTATAACATTTTGACTGAGTTATACATTTTCTTGTATGCCTTGTGAAAGACGCCGATGAACGTAGAAAGTGACATACCCGTAATAAAAAACCGTTTTCTTAAAAGTGGGGCCTGATCTGGAATCAAGTCTATTGTAAACCAAAAGTCCTAAGACCAGTTTACTAAAATAGCGAATAAAATCTGTGGGCACTCTCACTTCCGCGCCACAGACAGCTCCCAAACATTCGTGATTTTGATCGAAATCGAAGATAACGCGCTCCGACCGATAGACTAATTCTCTACTCAGAAAATGCTGCAAAATATTCTAAAAGCAACTAAATGTTCGGTTTTGAAGTACAAAGAACAAAGAAATACTATGTTGTGTTTTGAACCTCTTTGGTTAGACAAAAATCTACCCATTTCTTGGTGATTTATTAGCATCATTGATTATTCATTTTGATGTCAAATATGCAAATTAGCTGGACAAGCATTATTTGGTAGTAAACGTCCTCTAGCTCAAAATGTTTTCTCCTTCAAAAAGTAAAACCTAAAAGAGAAAATAATATTTCAAAATAGTCATAAATCAATTTTTATTTCAGACTTTCTTAAAACTCTTATTTTGTGAGTCATTCTGATCAGTTCCACGATGTGCTAATTACTGCGAAAATCCTTGTATCGCGACCTTTCGTTTTGTATAAACTTCAGCTGGATTTTGGATTTTTCTGTTCCGCCAATATTTTTTTGCACTAATTAGTACTAAATACAATACAAAACAATAGAAATGTCACTATTTAGTACTTTAAATAATGCTGTTTATGCTTGTACTCAAGAAATGGACATATATAGTGATTGTCGGAACAGAAAAACCCAAAATCCAACTGAAGTTTTCAAAACGAAAGGTCGCGATACAAGGATTTTCGCAGTAATGCACGTGTTGATTTTGCAAACCTCAGTTGTTCATTTCAAGTTTTGTCAAAATTACATGAACTGCTAAGTTCGAGAACACTACTCAGTAGTACTGATTGTGGAAGTCTGCCGAATGTCCGCTATTCTATCCTCTTGTTCTTTGCATGAAGTCGTAAGGACTGAATGTGGTTGATCTAGTCGGGGTCTTGAGGGCCTTAGTTTAAATTTGACACGGTTTTCTTTGTTATTCATAGGGCTTTATCTCCGGTATTGACCGGTTGAACAATAGAATTGAATTGAATTGCTCATTATAAATTCACCGGGATGTATCCATATACAGCCCTGGGTTGTATATGGATACATCCCGGTGAATTCATAATGAGCACTGAAATGCTATTCTTTAAATGCCTCAGATTGCTTCGTGCGAAAACCTTGTCAAATTTAAACTAATTCAGATAAATACCTCGAACGTCGGCAATAAGCCTATAAATCCCTTGGGCCTATGGCCCTCTGGATTTATATGGCTTATTGCCTCCATTCTCGGTATTTATCTCTTACTCGTGTTGCTTACAGCATGCGACTCGAATATCTCCTTCGTAGGGCCACTTCCGAGTTCCGACTTCTGACTTCTGAGTTCCGACTTCTGAGTTTCGACTTCTGAGTTTCGACTTCTGAGTTTCGACTTCTGAGTTTCGACTTCTGAGTTCCGAGTTCCAACTTCTGAGTTCCGACTTCTGAGTTCCGACTTCTGAGTTCCGACTTCTGAGTTCCGACTTCTGAGTTCCGACTTCTGAGTTCCGACTTCTGTGTTCCGACTTCTGAGTTCCAATGTGAATTCCGAAGAATTGCGAGCTGCCATTTTCGTTTTGCTTCAATGCTTTGAAAGTTAGAAGAATGTCATCGTCTAGAGCCAAAGAAATACAAAATCTGGTAAATAAAAAAAGAGAAGATGACGGCAGAATCGAAAGCGTTGAGAATCAAGACTGGACCAAGACTGCAAGACCAAATCAACGGGAAAAACAGTTCGAAGTCCTATTGCCACACCATGTATTGCAAGGAAGCCGAATATTTCACTGTTAGAATATCCCTGTACTGAGAAAGTAGAGTCGGATTAACTATCAATTATTTTGAATATTGTTTTTCGGAGATTCGTACACATTCGTTACGCTGAAATCCGACTTTCAATAAAGTTTATGTATATGTATGTATAGTATGCATGGTTCATTCAACCCAACATGTTGTACACATGGAACAGCTGGAGTATAAACGGGTAAAACACAATTCAGTGATCGGTCTCAAGCACATGAAAATCACAATTAGAGTATAAAACATTGCTTGTGAAACAGGAGGCGAACCAAAAGACGTTGAAAGTTCAATATACTGTAAATATACTAAACTCCCATCCAAAGTCGGAACTCAGAAGTCGGAACTCAGAAGTCGGAACTCAGAAGTCGGAACTCAGAAGTCGGAACTCAGAAGTCGGAACTCAGAAGTCGAAACTCAGAAGTCGAAACTCAGAAGTCGAAACTCAGAAGTCGAAACTCAGAAGTCGAAACTCAGAAGTCGAAACTCAGAAGTCGAAACTCAGAAGTCGGAACGCAGAAGTCGGAACTCAGAAGTCGGAAGTCGGAAGTGGCCCTACGAAGGAGATATTCGAGTCACATGCTGTAAGCAACACGAGTAAGAGATAAATATTGAGAATGGAGGCAATAAGCCATATAAATCCCGAGGGCCGTAGGGCCGAGGGATTTATAGGCTTATTGCCGACGTTCGAGGTATTTACCTGACTTAGTTTAAATTTGACAAGGTTTTCGCACGAAGCAATCTGAGGCATTTTCTGGTATTTTTTGGAGTGTTATTTAGCATGAATACTATGAATAGCATGAAAGAATAGCATTTCAGTGCTCATTATGAATTCACCGGGATGTATCCATATACAACCCAGGGCTGTATATGGATACATCCCGGTGAATTTATAATGAGCAATTCAATTCAATTCTATTGTTCAACCGGTCAATACCGGAGATAAAGCCCTATGAATATCAAAGAAAACCGTGTCAAATTTAAACTAAGGCCCTCCAGACCCCGACTAGGTCGACCACATTCAGTCCTTACGACTTCATGCAAAGAACAAGAGGATAGAATAGCGGACATTCGGCAGACTTCCACAATCAGTACTACTTACTGAGTAGTGTTCTCGAACTTAGCAGTTCATGTAATTTTGACAAAACTTGAAATGAACAACTGAGGTTTGCAAAATCAACACGTGCATTACTGCGAAAATCCTTGTATCGCGACCTTTCGTTTTGAAAACTTCAGTTGGATTTTGGGTTTTTCTGTTCCGACAATCACTATATATGTCCATTTCTTGAGTACAAGCATAAACAGCATTATTTAAAGTACTAAATAGTGACATTTCTATTGTTTTGTATTGTATTTAGTACTAATTAGTGCAAAAAAATATTGCGGAACAGAAAAATCCAAAATCCAGCTGAAGTTTATACAAAACGAAAGGTCGCGATACAAGGATTTTCGCAGTAATTAGCACATCGTGGAACTGATCAGAATGACTCACAAAATAAGAGTTTTAAGAAAGTCTGAAATAAAAATTGATTTATGACTATTTTGAAATATTATTTTCTCTTTTTGGTTTTACTTTTTGAAGGAGAAAACATTTTGAGCTAGAGGACGTTTACTACCAAATAATGCTTGTCCAGCTAATTTGCATATTTGACATCAAAATGAATAATCAATGATGCTAATAAATCACCAAGAAATGGGTAGATTTTTGTCTAACCAAAGGTTCAAAACACGACATAGTATTTCTTTGTTCTTTGTACTTCAAAACCGAACATTTAGTTGCTTTTAGAATATTTTGCAGCATTTTCTGAGTAGAGAATTAGTCTATCGGTCGGAGCGCGTTATCTTCGATTTCGATCAAATCACGAATGTTTGGGAGCTGTCTGTGGCGCGGAAGTGAGAGTGCCCACAGATATTATTCGCTATTTTAGTAAACTGGTCTTAGGACTTTTGGCTTACAATAGACTTGATTCCAGATCAGGCCCCACTTTTAAGAAAACGGTTTTTTATTACGGGTATGTCACTTTCTACGTTCATCGGCGTCTTTCACAAGGCATACAAGAAAATGTATAACTCAGTCAAAATGTTATAGAATTCAGTTGTTATAGCCTTAAATGAAAGTAAAAGGATTGAACTTTGACAGGTAATATACTCAAATTGTTTGGATATGGCGTTAGGTTTTGGGAGTGCTCGACATTTATAGTTAAATGTCTCGGATTCGGATGATACCATTTCCGGTTTTGAGGTAACTTCGAAAACCGTCTCAGAAAATATTTAAAAAAAAACAATTGATCCAAATAAATATGATTTTTGTTCATTACATATAATGGTTGTCTTTCACCGAAAAAATTAGGGAAATCGGGCAGGGGCCGGAATTTACCTTATCCGTTCTTACACGGAGAGCCTCTTACAGTGCGAATCGAAAAACCGTGGGCGCCCAGAAATATTTCAGGAATGTTTATTGTTCGTTGACCAATCAGAAACGACTCTAACCGCAAGAAGTTCGTCTGACCACGAAAAATAAATAAATGTTAGGCCCCGGTTCTACGATAGCGCTGGAGATCGAAAACATCGATTCATGCGGACATTAAAGAAAACCTTATACCCGTTTGTACCTTTGATATTCAATTTTCCCGTCAACAACTGATGGGAGCATACATTTAAATTCAAAATCATGCGAACCAACGAGCGGCCGCGTAGAACTTTAAATTTAAAGCGGTTTAGAAACGCAACGGTCGAACCTAAATGAGTTGAAAATCCGTAGCAAAAAAATTAACTCTCGCCGGGAACGTGCATCGTCTTTTACATTATAATGCACCAAGGTAAGTATAGTAATGAGATGATCGCAAGGCTACTACTTTCATTATTTTATTGCATGTATAATGTAGGTTACAGTACCTTTTGGTGATCAACAGATACCCTGCATATAGATCAAAATGGATATGGTCGCGCATTCGCGATCGGTAAATCGTATTCTCAAGTTGTAAGAGAACATGTTCTAGACTTACATCACCAAGGACTGTCAGAAAGACAAATTTGTGAGCAAGCTAGCGTCAGCAAAGGGTTCGTGAACAAAGTCGTGAAAGAGTACAAGTTTAAATTTTTTTCTGTGTCTATGACGGCTTTCTGTGGACGAAGAAAGACTGCCCTAACTCAAAATGTTGTCGACTATCTTGAAGTAGAAAAATTAATGAAGCCAAGTACGTACTCACATGAGTTACAGAATAGATTATTGCTTGATGGTATTTGTTTACCAAACCAATTACCTTCTCCATCAACTGTGAACAGGTGTTTGCGTACTGAACTAGGGATGACCAAAAAAGTCATCAGCCAAGTGCCCTTGGAATCAACTAGTGCAGAAAACATCCACCTACAAAACGAATTCCTCGACATAATTAGCAGAACAGATCCAAGCACTTTACATTTCTTCGACGAGTCGAGAGTTATCGTTACAACTGGTAATCGCAGATATGGTAATTCGTACTTAGGAACCCCAACTATCGAGTTCCAAAAGAAAGCTTCCAACGCTAATTACACGATAAATCTCCTACATTCAGCACTACGAGTGGACCTCTTCAATATCTTAGATGGGCCTTCAAACTGGTTCGAAATGCTCCTGTTCTTTGAAGATGCATTGACAGCAGCAAATCCTGATGGTAGTGTTATTTTGGAAAGAGGCGACACCGTCGTGATGGATAATTGTGGATTTCATCACGGTCGTTTTGCCAAAGGGATGTTACGTGACATGTTTGAAGAATTTGGCGTAAACCTGGTTTTTCAGCCTCCCTATAGCCCACATTTCAACACATGCGAACTGTGTTTTCACCAGCTGAAGAGCTATCTTCGTCGGTACCCAAAATTTACAGAAGAGCAGACCAAAATTGCCATATTGGAGGGACTGTCTCAGATAACAACACAAAATTCGCTGGATTACTTCAAACATTGTGGTTACCTGATGTGAAATTTTACTTAACTGAGGAAGGTGTGCTGATCAGGATCTTATTAATATTCATTTCCATGACGTCAGTCGACGCTTTCCGAAAGAGTTCTCGGGTTTCGTTTTGTTTTTGATCGACTGATCGACTAGTCTCCCTCGCATCCGTCTTTAGCGAGAGCGTTGCGTGACGGAACTAAAGACGGATGCGAGGGAGACTACTGATCGACTGGAATTTTTTTGCAATAGACGACTCACTAGTTTGGCTATGCTATTATAAGCAGGGGCGTAGCGTGCTTTTTTCCCAATGTACGCACATTAGAGCAACGATCGCCGAAGGCGTGAGCATCTAGGGGGTTGAGGGGGCATGCCCCCCTGAAAATTTAGAAATCAAGAGCCTTGGAAATACCATTGTCTTTGTTTTCCAGCGGACTTTCTCGCTACATAAATACATAGTAAAATGCATTTATCACTCAGCTTTTTGGGGGGATTGATGTAAAGGTTATAAAAAGGATTCATGTAAAGGCTGTGTAAATGATTTATGTATAGGTTATGTAAAGGATTTATGTAAACGGGTTACTGTATACCGCTACCGTTATATATATCGCTAATAGCGATATAACAACCCGAGGCGAAGCCAGTTTTTTGGTATTTATTTTGTTTGAGACTGCACTAACTACAATTATCATTATACATGCCTACAATGACTGACTGCAAGGGGAAATGTATTGGGGACACAATCTGACGAGCGGCGAAGGCGCGAGCTCGTAGGGGGATGCGGGGGTATGCTCCCCGAAAAATTTTGAGGTATAGGGTCTCCAAAATAGCATTTTCCTGCCTTCTGTGAGTAGTTTCCAGGAAGTTTGAACTGATTCAGCTGTTAAGATTTTGTGTAGATTTCATTTTTTTTAAATATTTTTATGTTTCTTATAATATTTATATTTTAAGGATTTTAAATTGTACGCACGTGCGTACGTGCGTATATGCACGCTACGCCCCTGATAAGATATAGAAGAAACATATCAAGCTCTAATGCAACCATCACAACGACTCGATTTTCTTCCTTTTATAGCAAATATTTTAGTTTCGGTGTTGTACCACGACGTACTGCCACATTTATTCGTTTCTCTCAGGATGTCATGGTATGATTTTTATTTACTACCGAGAAAAATCGAAATGAAATGCTCTTTGTAATTGGCATGGCAAGTTGAGAAATTGACACAAAACAATGCCGCGCGCAGTCTAGACACGGTGTACGAGCAGGCTCTTTGAAGAGTTTCATTCTAAAAATCCCTTTCGGTGGCAATTGTTTGGGAACTGACACAAGGGAGAACTTGTTTGAGGAAAAGTTTTTTTTTCTTGTGTAGACATGGATAGTATAGAGTTTACCGGAGAGGAATCAATGCGATTCTGATTGTGATTTATCCGTGACGTCGTGGAATTGAATATTTAATGAGGTCCTTTTGAGGCATCCCTTTTAGCCTCCACCTGCTGATCTATCCCATAAATTGATTGCCTTACATGTTGAGTTCAAACTTTGAATATAGTGATTTTATTGAACCCATGCAAAAAAAATTATGTCAGTGAATACCGTAATCTGTCGAAACACAACAAAAGATAACAATTGAACTACTACCGGGTACTATACTTTGTATAAAGCTACTGACGATTGCAGAGTTAAATAAAATCACTCTAGTGTCCGGCGAATATATAGTTACGCCAGCTAATGAGTGCACAGATTAAATAAAGTCACTGATATAGTGATTTGAAATAGATTAGGGTTCCATGGTTACATGACAGCCAGGTGCATAGATCATAGCCGTCTGTAAGGCTTGGTAAATAAATAGCTGTTCATCTGGGTCTGAAAATACAATGTAATTGCATGGTACAACAATCCCGCCTCCTGTTTCCCACATCCACGGCCAAGGTGCATTACTTGGAGTTGACACTTGACTGGAAAATGGAAAAATTGAAAGACTGAATTGTATATAAACTTCCACATATAGTTTTAGCTCTGTCTACCGAGTGTGGTTGCATTCACTTACCAGAGGACAAGTAATGTTCCTGAAAAACGGAGATAAAGGTCCTTCACGAAGTTGCACACATTGGAAGGCATGTGACCGATTACTTGATTAAAAGTGTTTACAACACAAACAGCATTTGCATCGTACAAATTGTTACACTCAGTCTTGCAGTGGTAAACGTCTCCTGCCCTTATAACAGGATGATATGCGTGAAAACCTTTCATAACACAGTTGTGTATTACAAATTTGCTCATCTTTCCACTCCGAACAGTGCAAAGTCTTTTTAACCTGATTGTCTGACAAATGTTTGCGAGATGGCATTACTGTAATTGCATTCGGTCGACGGTCAGAGGAGGGGATAAGTTTATTTTTTGTTTCGTATTGTAGCACACTTTGGCATTTTATAAAAATGGTAGTCTTTTCTATTACAAACTAAATAATGCAGTTCAAAAGTTAGTTACATAAAGTTTTGTGCATGAGATTTTGTCTTTAGAGAAGATAAAAATCACACTCACTCCACCTCACTCACTCCACCCTACCCCTGAAATAATAGTCTGCATATGTAATTTTGGGCCGTTCTCGCGCCACTGTCTCGTTTTGCCTCGTGTAGTGATCAGTTCGCTGATACAAGTGTTCTATGAAGGTGTTTGAAGTATTTTGTCGACGAAGTTCTCAACTAAAGCCAAAGATGTCCGAGGTTAAGAAATGGCTCTTTGATATAGGAATACCTGGTATTGAAAGGCTCAGCGAAGAATTTGAAATTCGGGGATTTTCAACCAGAAAATCGTTGGAATATCTTGAAGATGGCGACCTTGATTACATATTTGCTTCGCCCAAAAAATTACTTCTCGCCGAGAAACGAGCAATAACCAAGGAACTGCAAAAAGTTCGAGCGTTATCTGCTAATGACCTTAGCAATGGAAACAAACGATGCAAGCAGTTAGACTTTGGTCAATCTACTTTCGTCCAAAATCAAGTTCCAGCGCTTAGTTTCCAGTCGTCGATGAAATCGCCTCTCGACAGCCGCGCCGAAGATTTGGCTGATAGTGTCAAGTTTCTCGAAGTTCAGGTGAAAAGTACCGAAGAATATGTAATGAAATTAAAGACAGAAGAGAACTCTCTTGCAACAGTAACTCGGGGAAGAATTTGTAGTTCATGTCACCAAGCGGGACATAACAGAAATAATTGCAAAGGAGTAGCCTGTGAAAGCCATCTTTATTGTGGATTGAACGATAAACACCCTGAATTAAAGAAAAGTGTTTCTGAAGGACAAAAAATTGTGTCGGGTTTAAAAAAGAACTTGGACACTGCTAGACAAGAACTAGAACAATTTAAAATGCAAATTACAAGGGCGCGAGGAAATTTCTTCGCAATAATGCGACCCCGTCTAAAACAAATTGACCCGATCAAGTATCTACATCGCCAGTCCCTGGACAAAGACTTATTAATTCTTCAGAAAGCTCTGGGAAAAACAATTCCTCCAGAGGCGGACGACTGGAAGTTGGCTCATGTCATAGAGTGCTACAAACGGCAATGTACGCCATATTATGACATGGCAGTAAATACACAAAGCACAGCTTCACACGTCTCACAATCGGCGTTCGGAAGTTCGCTATCAACAGCGACTACTACATCTACTCATCAAAACGCACCTGTAGCCCAACAAATTGTACAAATATCGTCTGTTTCTGAAGCTCAAGTGAATCAAACAAGTGTAGGACTCCCTCCTTCTCTTCCAAACTACCGTTACAAGCCATACTAAATGTAAAGCGACGGACCAAGGAGAGACTGAATATCCGCAAATTTGTTATATTTGAGTTGTAATGCTTTGAAATGTTGTGTTACTGTTATATATGTTTGTAGAAATAAAAATTTAATGAAGTAAAAAATATACTGTTCATGAACTTCTTGCGGTTAGAGTCGTTTCTGATTGGTCAACGAACAATAAACATTCCTGAAATATTTCTGGGCGCCCACGGTTTTTCGATTCGCACTGTAAGGTGACTCCGTTATCATTCTCGGCGCACTCGTCTATGACAAACTTTGGGTCATAACTTCCTCTGCTTTTATGCAATTGCCATAAAACATTGGCAACAATTAGAGCTATCATTCACCTATGATACAATATAATTCGATTGCATTGCAGAACACTTTTGAAAATAATATTAGAACTTGAGTAAAGTCAATGGTTTGGATAAAATTGGATATTGTGAAAAATCTGTCGGTTTTTTTTGGATGAAAGTTTTGGAATCACTTTAGATTGACATAATTCATAACCTGAGCAAGTTTTAGCAAAATCGTTGGAGCTAAAGCACGGCCGCATGAAAACAACCACGGAAATTAGCTCCAACGATTGCTTTCGCTCCAACGATTTAGCTAAAACTTGGTCAGGTTATGAATTATGTCAATATAAAGTGATTCCAAAACTTTCATCCAAAAAAACGGACAGATTTTTCGCAATATTCAATTTTATCCAAAATATTGAGTTTACTTAAGTTCTAATATTATTTAAAACAATGTTTTGCAGTGCAATCGAATTATATTGTATTATAGGTGAATGATAGCTCTAATTGTTGCCAATGTTTTATGGCAATTGCATAAAAGCAGAGGAAGTTATGACCCAAAGTTTGTCATAGACGAGTGCGCCGAGAATGATAACGGAGTCACCTTAAGCTTTAGTTCTTGGCTTTGTTTGCGCCTTCAAGCTAATATCGTCGAAATAGAAGAAAAAATACACTTTTAGGTTTTACATTTAATCTATCAAAATAGCTTTATTATGAAGCCCAAGTTTACGCTAGTAGAGCGTAAATTGTACTCATGAAAACCACTATATATCTAGAATGAACGAAAAATCTGTTGAGTCTTTGATTGTTGTTTGTATTATAGCAAAATACTTCAACAAGGGTGCATGTCTGCATTTGAATGCCCCAAGTGGTCGGCAACATATGTGTAAACCACATTACCATTTCTTTTGCACTTTTAGCCTGTGAAAGCACGGCACCACGATTCTTGTGGAAATACGAGTCAAAACACATTATTTCTCCTATGGAGTTAAACATGAATAACAGCTCTAGCTGAATTTACTATAACTAGGTTTGATGTCGTGAGTCTTTGACTCATTTAGTCCAGTCATCCTATGAAATTTTTGGGGTCAAGTTGGAACAAATTGCAACAGAAAGTTTCTCATCGCTATTCAACCAAGATGGGTTACCTAAACAACATACTAAAAGTCCTCAAAAATCCCTTCGGTGGAACATGCCGAAAATTAGGATTAAAGATTTCGTGGTTTCACCACAGGGATCCCGCGTCGAGCAAAATAAATTATATTTGAAAAAATACCTTTGTACAACTTTTTTCTTTGATTTTTAATTGCCAAGATCTTCAATATTATTTTTGTTGTGTTTGAAGTTACTTTATTAACACAAAAGTGCTTGAGATTGCAGGGGAATGTCCCTAGACCATGACCCTTACCACAGGGATCCCAATATGTAGAAAATTGAATTTTCAATCAAAAAATCGATTTCCTGCTTTGTGTTTGTTTGTTTCTTGGTTATTCGTTGCGTTGTTTAGCCAAATTATTATATTCTAAGACTGTTTAACACTAATGACTAATACTAATCAACTATTGAAATACAATAATGATAATAATTATGATATAATGACCATAAGATAAAATATTATACTAATCAGAATTAAGATAAGCTTAATACAACTAAAACATATTGTTAGTCAGACTCATTCAAACCAACGTCTGGCGTGCGGAGTTAGAATAACTTTGGCCTTTGCATGTACGGCCACATGCAGCCGAGCAATCCAGGTCGTACTTCTTGCACGTACACCTGCAAGTGCTACCTGATCTGACTTGCAGCCATCTGATCATCTCAAGTAGTGCGCTAATGGCAATTCAATTAGGATATGAGGTAGTTTCCCATCCGTTAAGTGCCATCCCCAGTCAACATGCTGTTCGCAACCTCTTTCCATCCCTGGATCTGGTAGTACACACGTAGACTGTGGTATTGCATCAGCAGCTGATGTGAGTGGAAGGCCTTCAGGTTGAACAAATTACGATCCGCAGTGGCTACCTTTTGGCAAAAACGGGTGTATCGTAGAGAGCCTCTCCTATGAACCATCACTGTACAAAGAGAGAAGTGCTTTCTCTCCTGCCACAAAGATGTCTTCCTTTGTAGTTATATTTGTAGTTATATCCGCTGGTCGATCAAAGATTTCTGATTGTTGAAGGAATCTGCATGGAATCTGTTTCAATATTTTTAAAGCTAATGCTTTGCCAATCCCATGGAGCCGTGATGTTGTGTCGCACCCTAGAATTGCATGCAGAAACAATAAGTTTTTGCACACATTGGCAGACTTTGTCCTCTTTATGATCCATGTGCTCTCCTGTTCTGTGACCTTGGCTTGGGCTCTGGCTTGAAGAACAGGCCGTGTGAATCCACTTCAACACATGATAACACAGTAAGACTAACAGGTCGGTATCGTCTCCAACTAGTACACTAGCTTTAGTTTTCATTCTGACATTTTCCCGATTTCTGATATAATTTTTATGAGCTTACTGATCTTAATGTGATTTGTTATTATTATATATATAGTTTTTTATAATTTTGTTTTTATTGCTAAGCGCTTTAGAAAATTACATATTTTGCGCTATATAAATAAAGTTTATTTATTTATTCATTTATTATGTTGAAGTGGATTCGCACAGCCTGTTCTTCAAGCCAGAGCCCAAGCCAAGGTTACAGATCAGGAGAGTATGGAACATAAAGATGACAAAGTCTGCCCTAGATGCCAGTGTGTGCAAAAACTTATGGTGTAGTAATACGGCAACAAAATCGTGCAACTTGTCGCGCAACATTGTTGCAAGTTGCAGAGCAATGTTTCTCGTATTACCATCATTCGCGCAACTTGACGCGCAACACATTTTCGTGTTGCAGGTTGCAAAACTTTGTTGCGCAAAGTAGAAGCTCTTTTTACTTCATGCAACAAAGTTTTGCAACCTGCAACACTGAAAATTTAATTTGTTGCGCGACAAGTTGCGCGAACGATGGTAATACGAGACACATTGCTCTGCAACTTGCAACGCAACAATCTGAACAATGATATATATCTTGAAGTTGCAGTCAGGTTTACGATACATTATTGATTATTAGTGTTTGTCTCTGACTTCTGTTTTTTCATATACTTCTGTTTTTTCATATAGAAAATATGAAAAAACAGAAGTCAGAGACAAACACTAATAATCAATAATGAATCTGAACAATGTTGCGCGACAAGTTGCACGATTTTGTTGCCCGTATTACTACACCATAAGTTTTTGCACACATTTTATGCTTTGCATCAGCATTAAAAATGATTGAAACAGATTACATGCAGATTCCTTCAACAAGCAGAAATCTTTGATCGACCAGCGGGTATAACTACAAAGGAAGACATCTTTATGGCAGGAGAGAAAGCGCTTCTCTCTTTGTACAGTGATGGTTCAGAGGAGAGGCTAATTGCAGACTCTCTACGATACACCCGTTTTTGCCAAAAGGTAGCCACTGGGTCGTAATTTGTTCAACTTGAAAGCCTTCCACCCACATCAGCTACTGCTGCAATACCACAGTCTACGTGTGTACTACCAGATCCAGGGATGGAGTGAAGGTTGCGAACAGCAGTCAGTTGACTGGGGATGGCACTTAACGGATGGGAAGTTACTTCATATCCTAGCTGAATTACCACCAGCCCATAGCGCACTACTTGAGATGATCAGATGGCTGCAAGTCAGATCAGGTAGCACTTGCAGGTGTACGTGACAGAAGTAGTACAACATGGATTGCTCGGCTGCATATGGTACATGCAAAGGCCAAAGTTATTCTAACTCCAGCACGCCCGGCAGACCTTGGTTTGGATGAGTCTGACTAACAATATTCTATTATCTTAATTCTGCTTGGTATAATATTTTATCTTATGGTCATTGTCATCATTATTATGTGACTTTATTATTACTTCAGTTATAAATATAACCTTAATGCAACCAATTAGAGTCGTTTTCGTATGAGTGGGAAGTAGTTACGGTACGTGCCATGAAGTGACCGTATCGCGCCATCATCGTGCAGTAGTGTGATTGGTTGAATATAATGTGTTCGATTCTGTACCGTGAGCGTAACTCTGTACCGTAGGCTTCCCACCCATACGAAAACAACTCTATTATCATTATTGTATTTCAATAGTTGATTAATAATATTCATTAGTGTTAAACAGTCTTAGAATAGACTAATTTGGCTATACAACGCAACGAATAACCAAGAAACAATCAAACATAAAGCAGGAAATCGATTTTTTGATTGAAAATTCAATTTTGTACGTATTGGGATCCCTGTGGTAAGGGTCATGACCAAAGGACATTTCCCCTGCATCTCAAGTACTTCTGTGTTAATAAAGTAACTTCAACCACAACAGAAATAATATTGAAGATCTTGGCAATTAAAAATCAAAGAAAAAAGTCGGATAAATGTATTTTTTTAAATATAATTGATTTTGCTCGACGCGGGATCCCTGTGGTGAAACCACGAAATCTTTAATCCTAATTTTCGGCATGTTCCACCAAAGGGATTTTTGAGGACTTTTAGTATGTTGTTTAGGTAACCCATCTTGGTTGAATAGCGATGAGAAACTTTCTGTTGCAATTTGTTCCAACTTAAACCGTAGAATGACTGGACTAATTGTCAATTGTTTGTCCCAGACACCTTATTCTGCACTCTTCCCCAGCTGCCTTGAATGCTTCTTCTACATTTACATTTGTTGCCTGGAAGTCATAAAGTTGATCATGTATGTTGTTACCAAGTGTCATTGCTTGATAACAAATACCACATCAAGTACATGTTAGGACAGATGGGGTTAGATGGGGAGGGGGGTGTTTTCTCTGCAAACAAACCAGCACAATTGAGAGCAATAAAACGCAGACATTACTCCATTGTCTGCCATGCAATGTTGACTGGCTGCACTCTAAGGGTAAATGTAAAGGTAAATGTTTTAACGTTGGTAGTTCCTTTAGTCGGAGGCTAATCTTCCAGGAAGCCGACAATTTACCCCCCTCTTGCCATCAGTACTCCGTTTTACAGGTATTTAAAGCTAATTTTAATTTTAAAAAGCTACACGGAAAGGAAAGAAGTCGAAACAAGAATGTGGGGAAACTCTCTCTTGAATGTCCATTCTCTGACACCAAAAAATATGTGAAACTCAGCTGAACTTGAGAGACCATTGACAACAGAACCTGGCCCAGGGACAACATGAGGAGGCTGAGTAGATACAGGTGGAGCTACAGAACTTGACCCAGGGACAACAGGAGGAGGCTGAGTAGATGCAGGTGAAGCTACAGAACTTGGTCCAGGGACAACAGGAGGAAGCTGAGTAGATGCAGGTGGAGCTACAGACCTTGGCCCAGGGACAACAGGAGGAGGCTGAGTAGATGGAACTGAAGGCAGCGGGAGCCAGATTTCCTGAAGATTCTATGTCACGCTACTTTCTTTCAACAGCCTGTAGCATGCACTTTCTTTGTTGGTTGTAGCTGCTCCAGAACCCTAGGATCTGTGTCTTCTTTAGGGCTGGCTCACCATAGCTTCAATGGCAGTCTTTGGAGCCTATCGTACATTTGTTATATACTGCCTATTGAAGAATTCAATCATTATTTCCTTTTGTGCAAGAGTGAGTGTCAGCTGCAGACTTCTTCAAGGCATATCCTTCCTTTGGTCTATGATGGTTCACATAGATACCATATGACTGGATATGACCTCTGGGGCATGCTGAATATTTCGTTAGCCTTATATTATATCATCAAATTTATTTGAAACAATGATGTATATGTACAAACAAGTTAAAAGTTATGTATGCACTTATGCACTCAACCATTTTTACCCTATGAAATACCCATTAAGGTCGTTTTTGATTGCACCGGATAGAAAAAATGTATAAAATTGACGTTTACCAAAAATTACATGAATATCAACATATAAAAATGTCCAATTTATCAGGTTTTAAATCTTTTTTGAAACAACCAATATACATTTATTGTCCAAATTAGAACAATTTAATAAAATGGATTTCCCTCTCAAAATCATTTGGTGTTGGCCATGGTAAAAATGGTCAATATTGTATCAATTGAAGTTTGTTTCGTGCCTTAACATTTCATAATTGACCCATTTTGTGCATTGTACTTATAGGTTTTTCAATACCCAAAAAGTGATTTTAATATTGCCCATTTTGGTCATATTTATGAATAATCTCTGAATCAAAAATTAAAAAGTGTTCTAAAACAACAGATTGACAAAATGTTTGATATAATGTTAATGTATCCATTTAAAAAGTCTGTAAACAGGCAATTCTATTTTTTTTAATGAGATAATTCAAAAGATGCCCATTTACTACACTCAAGTCTATATTTTTTTATTAAGAGTTTTATTTGCATTTTATGTACATAAATTTATGCTCTGAGCTACTAGAAAAATGTACATCACAGGACAAATTTATGCTCTGAGCTACTAGAAAAATGATCATCACAGGACATAAATTTATGCTCTGAGCTACTAGAAAAATGTACATCACAGGACATAAATTTATGCTCTGAGCTACTAGAAAAATGTACATCACAGGACATAAATTTATGCTCTGAGCTACTAGAAAAATGTACATCACAGGACATAAATTTATGCTCTGAGCTACTAGAAAAATGTACATCACAGGACATAAATTTATGCTCTGAGCTACTAGAAAAATGTACATCACAGGACATAAATTTATGCTCTGAGCTACTAGAAAAATGTACATCACAGGACATAAATTTATGCTCTGAGCTACTAGAAAAATGTACATCACAGGACATAAATTTATGCTCTTAGCTACTAGAAAAATGTACATCACAGGACATAAATTTATGCTCTGAGCTACTAGAAAAATGTACATCACAGGACATAAATTTATGCTCTGAGCTACTAGAAAAATGTACATCACAGGACATAAATTTATGCTCTGAGCTACTAGAAAAATGATCATCACAGAAATTTATGCTACGTAGAGCGGACGGAGCGTTACGTTATTTATCAGTGAATGAATCACGGAATCGATTGTATTCATATGTATAAAAAGCTTCAGGGTATTCGTAGAGGTGTGTAGATAGATAAGATATATTCGTTATGTTTCCGAAAAATTTGAAGCCGTAAATACGAATACATTCGACCCCGTTGAGTTCCGAATTTTGGCAGAACGCTACACCGTGTAAAAATCACTAACGTTATTTACAAATCAGAAATATAAATGTAGTCGTATCCATTTTCTTGGCCATCTTGATAGACTTTCTTTCAGTCGAGTGATAATGTTCGTTGGATTGCTTTTGAGTTTTGGCCGATCTCGAGTCATCGGTTAGAATTAACGGCCGTTAGATGTTATACTTTCCTGGATTCATTGTACGATTTGTCTGCTCGTTTTCCAACTGCTGTGTAGACTGGTTCGTTTCGAGACCTCTGCTGTAGTTCGTTGTATTCTTATAGCAATAAATAAGACGAATACCGAAAGCAAAGAGCAGAAGAAGAACAAGCCATCAAAACATGGCGGACCAATGAAGTCCGAAAACAACTAAAAACAGTCAGGCGTCGCACGACTAGCTCCATATTTGGAATATATCCCCTGCAGCGCTTCACTCTGATTGGCTAAGAAAATGATTTGAATACTGTTTGTAAGTTTGGCGCAATTTTGTGTTTCTTTGCTAACGTACTTCAATGTGTGGAGACTGCGAGCCAAATAATCAACTCATTTCTTCAACTAAATCCCCGGAGAACGACATGGAACAATTGACATGTATGGCAGAGTGTTATTTCTTGACAAATATGAGGTGAAATTCAAGCATTTGTGCTGCTTTCACAAGGTAAGATTCGATCATGAAGTCGGCCCCATGAAGTCTTCATGTAAGACTGTTTATCAATTACATTGAAACAGAACTTAATTTTAAAACTCACTGACAGATATTTCACAGCTAAAGAAACCATAAACTGATTCTTTCAGTTATTTTACATGACATGGAGAGCGTTGCGTGACGACGGCTGCGGAGGAGACTTTGATTCCATATGTTAATAACACTTTTTACATGTTTTTCTTCAACAGACAATAGTGTGCTATGAAGCATATAAGAGCTAAAAACAAGGTTGATGGTGCTGGACAAATGGATGGAGCTACATGTATAGCTAGCTAGCTTAAAGTATTATTAGCATAAATTTATGTCCTGTGATGATCATTTTTCTAGTAGCTCAGAGAGCATAAATTTATGTCCTGTGATGATCATTTTTCTAGTATCTCAGAGAGCATAAATTTATGTCCTGTGATGATCATTTTTCTAGTAGCTCAGAGCATAAATTTATGTCCTGTGATGATCATTTTTCTAGTAGCTCAGAGCATAAATTTATGTCCTGTGATGATCATTTTTCTAGTAGCTCAGAGAGCATAAATTTATGTCCTGTGATGATCATTTTTCTAGTAGCTCAGAGCATAAATTTGTGTCCTGTGATGATCATTTTTCTAGTAGCTCAGAGAGCATAAATTTATGTCCTGTGATGATCATTTTTCTAGTAGCTCAGAGCATAAATTTATGTCCTGTGATGTACATTTTTCTAGTAGCTTATGAGCATAAATTTATGTCCTGTGATGATCATTTTTCTAGTAGCTCAGAGCATAAATTTATGTCCTGTGATGATCATTTTTCTAGTAGCTTATGAGCATAAATTTATGTCCTGTGATGATCATTTTTCTAGTAGCTCAGAGCATAAATTTATGTCCTGTGATGATCATTTTTCTAGTAGCTCAGAGCATAAATTTATGTCCTGTGATGTAAATTTTTCTAGTAGCTCAGAGCATAAATTTATGTCCTGTGATGTAAATTTTTCTAGTAGCTTATAGAGCATATGATTTATAATTATGATCGTTTTGTACATTTTTTTCATTTATTGTAAATAAAAGTTATAGTATGTCAGAAATGTGCAAATTGTATTGGTTATTTCTACAAATAATAACTTTTTGAAATGGAGGCTTAACTCTGCAAAAATTAAAAACCTAAAATCATGGTCATTTTTTACAATTTCAAAAAGTGCAGCTTTGAGACATTATTATCATCAGAATATTATGATTTATGCTTAATTGGACATTTTAAAGAGAATATTGAAAAAGTGCATAAGTGCATACATAACTTTTAACTTGTTACAATAAAACAGGAACAATAAAGTGATTTTACATAGCTCATTTTTAATATGCTAATTTATTTACATGCAAATATAACATTAATGTGATCTTCTGAGGGCATAATGGTTTACTTAGGCCCAATGAAGGTCGTTTATGCCCGAACGCTGCAAGGGCATAAATGACCTTCATGGGCCTAAATAAAACATTGTGCCCGAAAAAAGATCACATTAATACCGTAGAATTACCCTGATGGAGGTATGATGGAACAGTTCTGCTACAATTGCTTGGCTCTGCAGTTTCTACTAAAATAAAGAAAATAAATGTGACATATAGGAAAGAGAATGTTGATTGTATTTGCATTATAAGTATAATTGGTATTGTTTTGTTATTTACTTCCATTGAACTGTATTGTATATAGTTTCACCATGAATATCATCATTATCATCAAGTACAAGGTGAGAAGGAGAGTAAGACAATGCATCTACTAGAGTGCAATTTAGAAAAGCTTGAAAACTAAATAACTAATTAGTACTAAATAGCGCTAATGAAACCATAGAAAACAATAGAAATAGCACTATTTAGTACTATTTAAAAGTAGTACTATTTCACGCTTTTCTAAATTGCACTCTCTGCTCTTTTAATAATAATAATAATATAATGTAATTCTAAAGAATGTGCTACGAGCGATATATGTGTCCATTGTGTCCATCTAGGTGGCATAAAGGGGTTAGCGTATTGATATTTAATGTCTGCAGTTCGTGCAACTCTGCGAGGAATGTCAATAAACGTATTAAGTGGAGCTCTAATGTACTTGAGGTAGCAATCAGATGCCCATCGTCCCATCATCCTTATTTCGTAGTCCTTTAAGCCCTCTAGGGAGGCAGTAGTTGCCCCACCAATGTGAAAGCTGTGACCACTGTAGTTACTGGGGTTGATCCCTTGGAGGCGGAGTAAGTGAGACATGAACTGTTGTAGTTCGGTGCGGGCGAGGGGCTGCATGGTGGATATCAGAAAGAGTGGGTGGTGGTCTGCCGGTTCTTGTTGTCGACGCTGATGAAGTTGAATGTTCTCGTGCATGGCGCAGACCGCACACACTGTGCTACCTGTGTGTCCTGTATATAACGTAATTCCCTTCCGGGATTGATCAGTCTTTGATTGTTTGATTCTGACAGACATGTATTCCTTGCCAGCAGGCGACTTGTGAAAGCCTACATCCTTAACTGTAAGGTGGATAGTGCTATCACAGTGTTCATGAAGTCGGATAGTGAATTCTCCGGCTCGTAGTAGTAAGAAATGGGCTGTAGTCATTGCGGCCCAATATACTATGTCATCCTCTCGAGTGTCGTTAATAAATGGTTTCATACCCAGTAAAATGTCCAATGTTATTGGCAGTTTTTGTATTGGTGGTGTGTAGTGTTCTCGTGAGATCCCACGGAGGGTTTGCTTGAGATGAGGCGTGTCATCCAAGGGGTTGGAAAAACCGTTTTCAATATGGAGGGCCCATATGGCTGCGAGGTAGACAGGAATGGACTGAGGTTTCAGTCGCTCAGCCAGTGAAGTCGCAAAGAGGATTATGGTGTCCTCCGACGCTGGAAATGATGAAATGTTTTGCTCTCTACAGAAGCGAAGAAATTGTCGTTGCGCAGTCGAGTAAGTTTTCCGAGAAGAATCTGCTAAGCCACGCTGTAGGTAGAACTTAGCTTGTTGTGTCAGATGACTGGTTGAAGCAGACGTAGAGGAGTTGGCATGGTGTCGGCGTGTGGAGCTAGCATCCGAAATCGGGAGATCTGTAGACGAGATAGAGCATCAGCAATGTTATTATGTTTGCCAGGTATGTGCTGCGCTCTTAGCTCAATGTTGTGGTTCGCACATACAAAAAACAAGGCACGTACTAGTTACATAATATGAGAACATTTACTGGTCCCTGAGTTGATGATGAATACCACCGACTCATTGTCACAATGAAATAGAATGCGCTTATTTTCCAGGGACTCGTGCCAAGTGTTTACTGCACTCGTGATTGAATAAAGTTCCTTATAGGCGATTGAGCGCTTAAGAGGAATCTGTGCAGCGACGAAGGAGCCATGGAACCATGCGCCATTAAAGTACGCTCCGAAAGTTTGTTTTGACGCATCTGTGTATAGTTGTAAAGCATCGTTGCTCTACCAAGTGCCATCAGAGAAGAAGCGTTTGCCATTCCATTGAGGTAAGAATTGGCGCCACCAATTGAGATCAGAATGCGGTGTTGAGGCGCAAATGGTGATGTGAATAATGGGCACGATGAAGAAGGTCAATCATGCGACGTAGGAATGTGCGACCTGGTCGACATACTGAGCAGATGAAGTTCAATTTTCCTAGAAGTGATTGTAGTTGACGTTTTGTGCATTTGGAGCGACGTGTCCAAGTTGAAAGGAGCTCCATTGTTTCGTTGAGGCGATCCTGATCAATGCGCGCCTCATGGGCAAATGTGTCCAGTTCAATCCTTAGTAGTCGGAGGGGTTGTCTTTTTCGGGTTGAAGTTGAAATTGAGTTTGTTGCAAGTTTCTAACATGAGTTCATGATTGCAGAGACATGTGGGGTCAGGTGCCGGGGGACCACATGACCAAAAGTCGTCAAGATAATGCCAAACCGTATCCACACCCTTGTCGTTCATCACAAATGCTAAAGCATCGGTGAATCGAAGAAATAACGCCGGCGAACTGCGAAGTCCGAACGGGAGAAAAGTGTCCAGAAAATATGCCATCCTAACCGAGCTATTGATTTCAATTGGCCACGTTCCTAGCAACTCCCAGTCGTCGGGGTGTACAAGGATGTGTCTGAAGGCATCGGAGAGATCTATTTTGGACATTAACGTGTGAGGTCCCATGTGACTGAGTCGTGAAATAGCTTGGTCTAGCGTATCGTATTTGCAAGAGTATTGGTCAGCAGGGATGCTGTCATTGACCGATTGGCCGGCGGGCCATGATAGATCAGTGATTATGCGCCATTTGGTAGGAATCGAGTGCTTTTTAGGTACTGCACCCATCGGCGATCCGACAAAGTTGTTGCTTGGCGGGGTTAGGTAAGGCCCAGCCTTGCGTCCGAGTGAAAGTTTGTGTGAAATGTCTGCTATAACAACACGTGGGTTTTCCCTTGCAGACAGATGATTGTCGTGAATGTGTGCACTGCGTGGGCCGTCGTAGCCAATGTGCACGCCAAAGTTAATATCATGAAGTAGTCCGTTTAGGAAGTCCTGGTTCGGGTGATTTTTCAAGGGCCTGTTTCCATATTTCTGAATCAAAGGGAGAGGTCGGGCTAGGCAGAATGCGAGCAGTTTGCCATTTGATGGTCTCCCCGGCATCGTTTGCAAATGTGTGCGCGTTTACACTTATCGCCAAGGTGGCAGGCTCCCCTTTGGAACAGGTTACAACCCTCTTTGCCGCTGTCGTTGTACCAGTTTTCACGTTTCCAGGCTGTCTCGTCGTCGTCGCCGGAGAATTTCTTTTCATTTCTTTTTGTTTGACCCGACGCCAATGGGTCAGGCGCGGGAATGGCCAATCTTTGACTATGTGATCATAAGCTTTGCAGTGTGCACACTGGCGACTCTCTTTCTTCAGCGCTGAAGCATCGAGAATTGTCGTGTATAGGGATGCGTCGATTGTTGCAAAACCATGCGTGACGGATGTTGCCAATTGCATTCGGAATCGGCAGTCGTACAGATACACGGCGTGCCAATGGAATTTCCTATTTGCCATGTGGATGGATTCGCGATAGGTGGCCAGATCAGTGTATAAATGAGATTTGAAATGTAGCACCATCCGTTCGTACCGATTCCAAATGAGTAGCCAGTCAAAGTTGTCAACAGAGCGTGTTTTGCGAGGCGATTGAATGGCGACTATGTCACCGATCTCAGATTTCACGTGATACAATTTATCGTTGATTTGTTCACGCTTGTTATGTATGGTAAAAGTTCTCCAAAATCAACGTACTCACCCATGCTGATGGACTTGGAGAACTTCTCTGGGATGCCGGGAACGAGGTGTTGTGATTTGCTTGATGTAGCTATGTCTTGGCCGCCCGAAGCTGTTGGAGGAGTGCCTTTCTTTTAAAACTCCTTCGTCTTTTCGTTCGTCTTTTGTAGGACGCTGGCCATTGTCCTTTAGGCAGTGGATGTCAGCCTGCATTGTCTCCATCTGCAAAGAGAGTTCTCTTACGGCCGTGACCAGAGCCGATACCCCTCCAGCATTCTCAGTTGGTGATTGTTGTGAATGTTCCAACGATTCATGATCAGAATGGCTATCGTCGACTCCATCGTCTCCTGTGCAGAACTTTCCCAGTGTGCCAAATTTGTGGTTGGCTTTTTCCTTCTTGCAACCGGGGCATATTTGAGAACGTTTTCCCATTGTTTGTGAAGCCGTTGACCAAACTAGAGGCGAAACTAGAGGCGATTTACACATGTACAGATATAAGCGAACTGAACTAGTGTACCGAAATACAAGCCACGCTGAAACATGATATCCGAACTAACAGCATCACATTACATTAAATTATGTTAATACTTAACAACACTAAATAAATAAATAAATAAGACATGGGGAAAAAATAAATAAATATATATATATAAACTTTGATACTGATATGGTAATTAATTAAAACTCAATCATTCTGTAAGAGAAATCGTTTTGAGAGTCTTATACATGTTTTTAGATTGGAACAGCTTCTTGTGTCCTCTGGTAGACTGTTGAAGAGTTTTGATGTATTGTCCTGGAAAGTTCCATTTTCAAGGGGAACAACGAGCTTTCTACTTTTGACCCTGACCACATCAGAACCTATAAAACTATCTGTTCAAAATGTTGATCTGTATCTATAAGCGCTGTTTGCTGCCGCTGAGGTTTTTCTCTGCGCCACCTAGGCGCCTGTGTTTTCTGAGAGACTTCAGAAATTGCAGTACAATGAAGTAAAATTCACTAGAGAAAGAGTGAATATCTACATGTAAATTTACATGTGATGTATACGAAAATATTTTATAATACTAGACATGTTTTGGCATAACCTTAGACTGATTCCATATGTCGGTCCCAGTTCGCTCTCTCTCGATCCTGATATCACAGGACGAACTCAAAACTTTAACCTCCATTAAAGGGATGTTAAAGGGATGTTAATGGCGCATTTACACAGCTTTACGCTAAAGTATTATTTAACATAGGGCAATTAAAGGCTAGTTATGGAGGCTTTACTGTGACATATTAAAGGTGGTGTAAAGGATATTAAAGAAACCTTTCTACACTGCTTTAATAACTAGGTAAAAGGTCGGTATAGGTACCTTTACACTGCTTTAATAGTGATGTGAAAGGTCACTGTATAGGTAACTTTACATTGCTTTAATAATTAGGTAAAAGGTCAGTATAGGTACCTTTACACTACTTTATAATAATCAGGTAAAAGGTCAGTATAGGTACCTTAACTTTACACTACTTTAATAATTAGGTAAAAGATCAGTATAGGTATACCTTTACACTGCATTAATGATTATGTGAAAGGTCAACATACCTACCTTTACACTGATGCTTTACATTTCAATAATAAAGTGATTGGAAGGTATCATGAAACACGAAATAAAATAAACACAAACTGATCGATTGAACAAATGATTTATTAGAATTCTCATATATAAATTGTATGTACATAGTATATAAATCCACAATAATTATATAATGAGCAGTATACAGTACAGCTCCTTGGCTATACAAGCTATAGCTATTATAATGGTAAAATTACAACAATTTTTAATATTGGCACAGATGAACAGCAATAGAATCAACGTGCACACTTATATTGATTAAATAAATGGTCTAGAATGTAAAAGTAGAAAATCAAAAATACTTAGTATTTTAGTATTTTTGGTTGGTTCAAAATTTCCTACAGAGGTATTGAGCTTCCTGTGGTATTTCAAAATCACCATGGTAACCATTGTTTTGTCTAAGCGATGAAAACTAAGATGGCGGACGAAATCCGAAACTAAGGATTTCTTCACGCTAAGAAAAGTCTAAAATTGAACTATAAACAAATTCCAAACCTCAAAACTATCAAAACAACATACACATGGAGACCTTATTGGCTGTTCAAGAAATATTTCTTTGAAACTCTGCACAAGGTTACCGCGAAATCGATCAAATAAGCTTAAAGAATGATAGAACTAAGCTTAACTGGTAGGTACAATAAGCTTATATGTAGGTAATTTTATATATGGATATGTCTCGAATATATTGTTAATAAGTCCTCGGCTCATTGTATACTTCGAGCTTAAATAAACTTAACTACTACCACATACCAGTACATGTTTACTTGTGCACAAGGGTGCACAATTAACAATTTCCCGACTACAGTTATAAGCTACATGTAAGCTTACATGTAGCTTATTAAAAATATATCCGCCTCGTTGACTATTTGACTACCCTGCTAACAGAGTTTCCTCTTTCGTCGATGTTTTAGCATTTTTCTTTTGCTCCTGATTGGTATTTGCTTCTTGTTTCTTGATCGTCCGAGAGAAGAAAGAAACAAGAAGCAAAAACAATGCAGCAAAAGAAAAATGCAAACACATCTACGAAAGAGCTAGAAACTCTGGTAGCAAGTACTATTTGAATCGAGAAAACGAGATCGAGTAGTCTAATTGTTTTAGTACAAACCATCTAGCATATTCTCTTTGATTAAAATAATGAAACCAATATTTATTGATTGTTTGCTTTGTTCAAAACTATCTCTCATGCACATGTAGGTGATAGTACATGTACATTGTATACTGACATAATTACAGAAGTTTTTGTCTCTGACTTAAATTAAAATTGACAGACGTTTCGGCTAGTTCTTTAGTTTTCTCCAGTGAAAGTCAAAATAATATGTTAGTTGCATGTGCGAGAGGAATAGTTTGAAAATCATTGCTCGCGTTATATCACGAGCACACTGTATATTTCTGGTAGAGCCATTCTATCGTTCCCTGCATTCTTGTCTTGGATAGAATGCCATGTTTCCAAAAACAACCTATTGTGGTAGTTCTTCTCTTTATCCACTATCGTGACGTCCTCATAATCAATTCATGCCGGCCGGTCTCATTGGCATGTTCTCTCGCGTGCATGCAGCTAATGTTATTTTCACTGGGAAAGCTAAAGAACTAGCCGAAATGTCTGTCAATCTTAATTTAAGTCAGAGACAAAAACGTTTGTAATTATGTCAATGAATCCTGACTGCAACCAATCAATTTTCAAACATGTATACTGGTTGGTTTCTACTAAAATGACTTATGACTGACAAGCCCAGTCTGGGCAGGACTGAGGTTTGGCCCTCATTGAGGGATTGCCTTTCTTTCTTGGTGCTACCCTCTGCCTCACTAGCAGTGGTAGAGATGCCATATGGTTGCGGTCAAGGGATTTCTTACGCTTCTTTAACTCTTGACTCTCCCAAGACAGTGGCTTGACATTGTAGATTTTTCTACCGCCATCCTCCTCCACCTCGCTCTCCTCACTTGACATATAGTCAATACGCATTACTTGGGCAACTTCTGCCTTCCTGGCTGCATTCCAGTTGTCTTTACAATCCAGACTTTTTATTCGCCTTCCTAGTTTCTGCAAATTAAAATGATATGAACAATATGTTATTAAGGTGGCTTTACACTTAACTGGTCATGTAGCAGCGACATATCCCAGATTTTGCTCAATATCGCAATGCAGTATCAATAATGAAGCTGTGAAAACAGTAAGTAAAGTATTGTACATGTACCTCTCTCTTTCTGTTTTGTTGCCTACATGAAGTTATGTGGGCTTGGTTTGCCCCTCCTGTGCTTCTTTTGTTATATGATCGTTTGGACTTCATATAAGTCTTATATGCAGCTAAAATGGATAAGAGTGTAAATAAGTCAAAACCTTTTTTGTGAAACTATTCATTGCATGGCCTACATGTATAGCTACATGTAGCTGCATTTGCAACCTCAAATTATTTTCTTTTTCATATTTATATACTATACATGTACATAATTTATATGTTTAAATGTACATGTTTAAACTTGTATAGATTCACTTGATTGCAGAAAGGTTGTAACTAGTATACATTTATACAAATAGAGTGATTCCAATAAACCTGGGCATTACTACATGTACATGTAGCTACACCAATACACACTATTAGACACTCACTCTTTTGTTTTCTTTTGTTTATTTGCATCTATTAAACACTGACAGCTAATTAGTAGTGCCCAGGTTTATTGGAATCACTCTAGCTAATGAGATACAATATGTCCAGATGAGAAGACTACAATACCACAATAAAGTCTCGTGATTCATTATATATGTTTTCAAATTCTGCGCGTGGAACTGCGAGTTGAAACCAGCGCCATTACATTCAGTTCTCACAATGCTGTGTACTTTTGCATCTCAAATTGAATATCTAATGAATCATGTGACTTTATTGTAGTATTGTAGTCTGTCTGGACAACCTTTTTAAGAATGACTGTATATATATATATTAGTAAATAATGGAAATAAAACATTAATACAATGGCATATTAGCACAACAATACACTGATTAACTATAAAGACATGAGAATGAATACCATATTAATTACCTTTCAATTGTACCACATTCCAAGGGCACTTGTCCTCCCCTTGATACTCATGATATAGTTGATCTTTCATTAGATGAAAGACCCTTAAATTATGGTCTGAGTCATCACTATAAAAGCATAATGTATTTGTTGTCATATATGTATATAATTAAATCAAACTCCTAATTCTTACTATATCTATATGTGTAATTGCCAGATTCCTAGAGGTTGCGCTTTACTCATAAATCTCCAATCACAGGGGTAGCGTGGTGCAAGAGCGAATAAATCCGAACTCCACAAATAGATTACAATGACTTTAATGACTGTTCAATGTTTATAGACGATGTAGATTACGTGACTTAGCGACAATTCCGCTGTGTAGTCGTAGCAAATTGTAGAGTTGTAGATTGTAGCTATTGTAGCTATTGTAGAATATTGTAGAATGTTGTAGGTTCGAACTGAAATACGATAGTAAACATACTCTAACTTAATTAACATGCATAACGTAAATTGACATAACTCATGGAATAATTACTAACAACATAAATCGTATAGAATATAGCATACATGCGTGATATAAATGATACTGATCCTCTCACAGTGTTACAGATAAATCAACTTGAAGTTAACTCGTGTTGAGCGACAAATTCTATGGCTTTGACTGGCTAAATATAACTAAAATAGCATAACAACATTTCTTGATGCTCCTTGCCATAGTACTCTTGTGATTTTAACTAACGTGATAAGAAGAAGTTCAACACTTACTTTGGTTTACGCTTGCACTAAGGTTGATGTAGCGACTTGGTTGAAATAGCAGATAGAGTAGAATTGAGTAGAATGTGGATAGAACGTAGAGTTGGCCAAAATGCCCATAAAGCCCATACAGGGTAGCGTCCACACTAAACTGAATTGTACTCTATAGAAACTTAGATTTATAGTTATACGAACGTGCTCTAGGCGCATTTACGTCACGATGATTTAGCTTCAAGGTATTTCCTTGCGGGACATTGAATTCTAACGTGGGATAATCAATGACTAATACGTGCGGCTATGTTTGTGCGTTGCGGAAACTACTTGTGCACATCCATCTTATCTAACTAAAAGGGTTCCTCACGGTACCACGTATAAAGGAAGTAGATTATTTAACTAACTTGGTGCGGCAGATTAAGCGCGTTACAACATGCATGACTAGTGACTTTCGTCATGTACTAGAAATTTCTGAGGAAGTATAACTATGCGTTTTAAAACTAACATTCCGGCCCCTTAAAGGCGTTACCGTAGCCTTTACCTAACATATCTATAATAGGTTTGAAACGCTAATCGTAACAATTATAACTAACTTATACGTAATGTTCATGGTTACCTTTGTATGTCCATAATGCTATCTAAACTATCTAATCCTTGCTTGTCATCTCTGTAGCTTCGAGTAGAACAATCTTGTCCACGGGTCGCACTAGCACTGACGTCCTTGTCTTCACCTTCGCTGAGCGTACTAACCCATCTTTACTGTTGCTGTAGACTTCCAAGACTCTCCCTAGTGGCCATGTGCTGTGGGGCGTATTCTCATCAAGTAGTAGCACAATGTCGTCGGCTGCTAGATTTCTCTGTGGCTTGTTCCACTTTTGGCGCTGTTGCAACGACGGTAGGTATTCCTTGGTCCAGCGAAGCCAGAATAAATTGCCGAGGTACTGGACTTGGCGCCATCTTCGACGAGTGTAGTTATCATCCTTGGAGAACACTCCAGGCGGGGTTGCCGTACCCGCTCGCAATAGCAGTAGATGATTGGGTGTTAGCGCATCAAGGTCCTTTGGGTCGTCAGATACTTTAGATATTGGTCTTCCGTTGACAATGGACTCAACTTCACACATCAGCGTGTTGAGACCTTCGTCGTCGAGAACTTGTTGCTTGAGTAAGGCTTTCATTACTTTCCTTACAGTTCTTATGCATCTTTCCCACACTCCTCCGTGGTGTGACGCAGCAGGCGGGTTGAATATCCACTTCACGTTATGTTGCAGTAGATACTCATGGATTTGTGCTTGGTTCCAATCTTGGATGGCCATGCGTAGCTCCTTTTCGCCTTTCACAAAATTACCTCCGTTGTCAGATCTGATTTCGTCTGGTTGTCCTCTTCTAGCAACGAAACGACGTAGGGAGTTGATGAAGGACTCTGTATCCATGGAATAAGCTACTTCGATATGAATTGCTCGGGTGGTAAGACACGTGAACAATACGCCGTATCTCTTAGCGGTTGTCCTTCCACGACGAACTGTGAATGGACCAAAACAATCCACTCCCACGTACGTAAAGGGTGGCTTGCAGGGCGTTGTTCGGTTCTGTGGTAAGCTTGCCATTTTTTGTTGCATAACTGGTGCTTGGCGTCGCCGGCAGCACGTGTTGACTGCGTTGCGTACACTAGATCTGGCGGCGATAATCCAATACTTCTGCCTGATAAGGGACAGAGTGTATTCAATTCCAGAATGGGCAGAAGCTCGATGATAGTAGTCGATGATTAACTTGACGACGTGATGTTTCTTGGGAAGAATGATAGGATGTTTAGCGTCATTCTCGATTGGTGCACGCTGTAGACGTCCTCCTACCCGTAGAAGACTGTCTGTCATGATTGGGTCGAGCTTATAGATGCTGCTGCACTTCTTCACTGTGCTCCGGTTGCTTGATTCTTGGTTTTCTTTATCAATGCAATTAAGAATTGACAATTCTTCCTTGAAGGCTTGTTTCTGTACGTACTTCACGATCACTCTTTCTGCGTCGTTGATCTCGGAAACACTTAAAGGTATGATTGCGTTGACTTTCGATTGATAACTGATTACTTCGTTTGCCTTACGCCTTTGGCTTTGTTTGCGTAGATTATTATTGTAGCGTAAGATCCATGCTATGATTTTCTTCAGGCGAGTCCACGAGGAGAACTTCTCTAGGACCTTGCTTATGTAGTCGCTGTCATTACTCACTTCGATTGCGAATACTTCGATGCTTTTCTTCACTTCGGGGTCGTCGTTAGGGATTTGACCCATATCTGGAGGTCTTTGTGGCCATGTTTCTTCTGATTGCTTCAGGAAGTCTGGGCCATCCGTCCAGCGCTTGTTATGTAAGAATGCATCGACTGTCATCCCTCTGGATGCTTCGTCTGCAGGATTTAATGAAGTCTCGACGTACTTCCACTGTGTTTCTGTTGATTGGTCCAGTATGGCAGCGACTCGATTGGCGACAAAGGTTTGGAATCTCTTGTCCTTGTTCTCTATGTACCGTAGAACGCAGGTGCTATCTGTCCAGAATGTAGAACTGTCGATCGTAATTGTGAATTCTTGTTGAATCATCCGATCTAATCTTGTTGCTAGAACTGCTGCAGATAACTCGATTCTTGGAATCGTCATTGCTTTAAGGGGGGCTAATCTAGACTTGGCCGTGACGAGGGAACAATGCACTTTACCACTTGCATCTATCTGTCGGAGATAGGATACTGCTCCATAGCCATGACTTGAAGCATCTGAGAAGTGATGAAGTTCGCGTCGCTGAACATCTGTGAAGTCTGGTGGCTTGAAACATCGTGGTATTGAAAATTGCTCTAGTTTTGGAAGATCGCTGAGCCAGGATTCCCATCTCTGTTTATCGGACTCGGGAATTTTGTCGTCCCAACCAAGACCCTTCAAACACAGATTTTGTAATATTGTCTTGGCCATTAGTATGCACGGTGATACAAATCCCAGTGGATCATACACTGAACTGACTATTGACAAGATTCCTCGTCTTGTTGCAGGCTTTTCTTTGCTTGCGATTTTGTAGCTGAATGTGTCGACGTGAACATTCCATTGGACACCTAGCGCTCTCTCCGTTAACACGGCATTATCGAAGTCTAGATCCTTCACTGATGCTGCTCTTTCTGATGCAGGGACAGAATCGATGACTTCCTTAGAGTTGGAGATCCATTTCGTAAGATGGAATCACCCTTTCGATAATAATTCGCGAAGTTGACTCACTAGGCGAACGGCTTCTGGTGCTGTTGCGATAGAGCGCAGACAATCGTCCACGTAGAAATTTCCCTTTACTGTCTGGACTGTTTCTTGGTCGAAGTAGTCCTTGTTGTCTTCAGCGGTTTTCTTGAGGGCGTAGTTTGCACAACTTGGGGATGAAGCACCACCGAACAAATGGACTGACATTTGATACTCCTGTGGTTCCCTTTCCATGTTGCCGTCGGGCCACCAAAGGAAGCGCAAGTATTTGCAGTCACTAGGACGAACGCGAACCTGGTAAAACATCGCTTCAATATCTGACATAAAGGCAACTTGCTCTTGACGGAATCGCGTGAGAACTCCGATTAGCGTGTTAGTCAGGTCCGGCCCCTGTAAGAGCTGGTCATTGAGCGAGGAGCCACGGTATTTGGCTGAGCAATCAAACACCACACGTACCTTGCCTGGCTTCTGAGGATGGAAAACGGGATGGTGCGGTAGATACCAGGCTTCGGCAGTCTGTGCAAGATCTTCGCTGCTCAGCTTTCTAGCATGATTCTTACTCAGGAGATTATCCATGAAATCCTTGTACTTCTCAAGAACAACTGGATCCTTCTGCAGGCGTTTTTTCAACAGCTGTAGTCTGCGTTCAGCTTGTGACTTGTTGTCGTGTAGACATGGCGGATCGTTTTTCCATGGTAGCGCAATTTCATAATGATTATCTTCTAGCTTTACTGTAGTAGTTTGCATGATTTCTAATGCTCGACGATCGTTTTGGGACATAGACGTTTTCGGTTCATACGTAGAATCGTTGAATTCTAAGTTGCAATACTCACTGAATTGCTTGCTTAACTCGGTGTCAGAATCAACGAAGTTTGCGGTCGCGGCCTTGTTTTTCTCTCTTCCCAAGGGCCCATTTAAAACCCATCCAAGGACGGTTCGCGTAGCATAGGGTCCGCCGTTCTCGCTTTCACTTACTTCTTTTGGCTGCAATATTTGCGGCGCATCACTGCCTATCAGGAGGCCGATTTCTGCCTCGATGCTTGGGATCTTAATCCCCTTAAGATGTGGCCAGCGGTGCCACAGCGGTGCCGATGGTGTCAGTCGATACGGGAAGACTGGACCTTGAGTACACCATTGGTAGCTTTACTTTGTTGCTGTTGCTTAGATTAGTGACTTCTAAGCTCACTAATGAACATTCAATTTGCTTGTTCACTATTTGCATTGTGGTAAGAGAAAGACTGGTTGCCTTTCCCTTTACATCGAGCTTTCGCATGAGTTCCTTCGTACAAAAGGAGGTATTGGACCCAGAATCTAAAAATGCATACGTTAGCACTTTCTTATCCTGACCCATAGCATTTACTTCAACGGGAACAATGGAAAAACCTACGACCTACGACTCTTTGAAGTTTGGAATGTCTCAGTCTTGACATAGCCGTTCGTTGCTGCGGATTCACCAGTGTTGCTTGCTCCGTTGTTTGCGTCTGTTGTATTAACATGACTGGCCTTTGGTTGCGTTTCTTTCTGCTCCTTATCGTGCAGAAAGGTAGAGTGCTTCTTCGTACAACCTTGTATACGACAGAAACTTTTCTTTGGACACTCATGAACAAAGTGTCCAGAGACTAAACAATTTAGACATAGTCTTTTGGCTCGTACTAACTTATAACGATCTTGTAGATTCAGTTTCTTGAAGTCGTCGCACTGTGAGAGCCAATGATCTTTATCACAGGACGGACATTTCACTCTTTTCCGTTCTGCGTTTCTTGGTTGCGGTTGCTGAGTGTTGGCTTCTGCAGCGAATGACACTGCCCCTCTTCTTTGCTTGTTGCTATTGAGATTGCTTGATCTTTGGAGGTCGCTTGATATCTTACCAAAGATCGGATGGTTAGCCACTCTCGACCTGGCTTCTACAAACTCTGTCATGTCCTTCAGAGTCGGATCTCTTTTTCCCTTTTGAACCCAGTCCAAGATCATGCCAATCTCATAAATTTATGAACCCAGTCCAAGACCTGACTGATTTCATAAATTTATGAAGCGAGTCCAAGACGGGGAAATTTATTATAGTGAGATCTGATCAAGTCTGTGCAGCATTTAATAAATGTTATGTTCAACTAGTCTCCTATGCAGCCGTGTTCAGTTTCGTCACGCTGCGCTCTCAAAACTAACCAACTAATGTTCGACTGGCTTGGCAAAATAACTTACGCCGGGCTTACGGTACATGTAAATCTTTCTCTGAACTAAACCCTTTTGGTTACGGTTTCACTTCACGTTTACTATGTGGTGTATAATAGACCTAATAGACAGTGGGTGTGTTTTCACTGGGACAATTTAGACTAGTTTAACTCGGGAATTTCGGAAATACAGGGAAAACAGCCTAGAGAAAGTTAAGCAAGTTTAAAATGCAGAGTGTTTTCACTTAGAAAATCGTCTCTAAAACAACGGAAATCACACCAAAGTTAGACTACCTAGCAAGACGGTTTAACTTGTCCAAGTAAACACAGCAGCCAATCACAGCAAACCGGTTGACAGATATCTGTCAGTTATATATGTAAACTCTCGTAGCACACAACAGACGTTCGTAAAGGACTATAAAAAATATCGAAATTGCAGAGTTTTGAAGAAATTCCCATCGTTTTTTAACTAAATACTGTAACAATTAAGAGTAGCGATGTAAAGACAAGCTAGCGTTTTCTCTCCAGGCATTTCTTCGAAGAGACCGTTGGTAATTAGATATGTTCTTCATAACGTTACAAAAATTTTCAGTGAAAGTAGGCAAACACCTAAAGGAATTTTAGGCAACTTAAAATGCGTAGTGAAAACACAGCCAGTAAGTACTAAACAATAGCTAAACTCTCTTCAGTATGATATTTTCCAAACATTATCGGACTTCAAATTACATACAAGCTTTTAAAATACGCTAGTGTATCAAAATGTAAATAAGTTTATAATTATACGTACAGTGAAATCATAACATATCAAGTTCAAATTACATATGTCGCTCTTTGCCTCAAATAATTTAAACTTCTTGAATTATATTAGTAGAAAAGATATGTTGCCCTCACCTGGCTTGTCGATTAAAGTAAGCTGAACATGAGTTCTCTTCATCGTTTTCTGCTGTTTAATTCAGAGCTTTGGATAGTGTCCTGTACTTGGCGCCAAAATTGTATTTACAGCTCTTGCTAAATATCTGCTCTAGTTTTATTATCCACTCGCTGCCCTTCCAGTTTCATCACACTTTATAGCAAACATGTTCTACATTCGTGTCTGTGTGACTTCGTTTATCATTATTTGCCAAAATTACGGGAGAAATCCATCTTGCTACGGCCGAGCTATATACTTAGTTGAATCAACTTGCGCGCTTTGACCCCGTAGCTGTATCATATCGCCGAAATGTCAAGGTTTTACTTGTTGATCTTAGATTAGAATGTACAATACACGGTCATGACGTATTCCCAGTTGGTCATACGTATTCCTGAGTCGAGCCAAAATCACGTAACAACACAGGTCTAAATATTGAAGACAAAAATATGATTTCGGCTCAAACAATTTCCTTCTTCCCTCGTCAAAACAAAATCGTATGAGGAGTTTAAAAATGCTTAGCAGCAGAGTAGTGAAAATAGTGTCGTTTGAATATCAGCTGGCATTCACAAACGTGGCTTACAATGATAATTTTGAATCCATACCATCCAAAGGCATAATAGTTTAATTAGTACACAAAAAATTTCAAGCAATATAACTTAGCTTTATTTAGACAATTAAACCGCTTTTTCTTGAAGCCCGTAAATTTCGCCGATTACTTGCTTGAATCAAACAGTGTCAAGGTCACTGAGTTTAAGATTGTTGTAAAAATCTTTGTCTTCTGTTGGTCAAAAACCGCACGTTGCAACAACAATTGTCAGGAAAGGTCGTTTCTGCTTAAATATCATAGAAATGGAACGATAGATCTTCAGAGCTACAATACTGTGCTCTATGCGCACCCTGAGATGGCGAAGCTCGCGATTTGTATGTCTTATCCTGTGATTTCTTGCTATTCCTCAAGACGTGATTAATTGGACACGTGCTGCATAACCTCCATCAGCCAGAAGTCGTGCTGCTTGTAGTAGTGCCCGTTGATGATTAAAACCAATTCTTGGGAGGACTCAATAAGTTGACGAATCATTCAAATGACCAGGGTACCTAGAATGTGTCAATAAACAATCAATCACAACAAACATAATAAAAAACATTGCTAAAATAATGTGGAACCCCGCCTAACGGACACGCCGGTATAACGGACAGTTTTATTGGTCCCTGCGGAAACAATCTGTTGTCACACCATTCTTCGTGAAGATTTATTCCTGATTAGAGACGAATGGAAATGAATATTTGCAAGAAGATAAGCATTTTGTTAGAAAAAGAACAAAGTTTCACTTGTATTATCAAAGTTTTATGTTTTGTTTTCATTTCAGACGTTTCAAATGTTGCGTTATTGATGTCTATGCTATAAAACAGGTTTCTATTAATAAATTCAAGAAAGAGTGACGTAATCTGTAAGAAACACCGTTATAACGGACACCCCGTTTTAACAGACACTTTCTCTGGTCCTTTCGGTGTCCGTTATAACGGGGTTCCACTGTACTTAACTTTGACCTTACCCTGACACAAGCATACCTATTAGTCCATCTGCATCAACCACTGACATAAAATGACACTTTTTGTCACTGCGATGTAATTCTGCTGGCCTGTTGGTCTCCTGATACGATGAATGATTGCATCAATACAACCAACAGCATTTGGAAACCTCGGCCAATGGCCCAAGAATGTTGTCCACTGGCCGAGGTTGTGCCAGCGAATGTACCGACGACATTGTAGAAAGATTATTGGGACGATGTGGTATATTTCTTCAGCAACTGTACTTTTTCACTCACGCCAAATAATTATATTCAGAAATAGTAATCTGGATAGGCACGCTGTCATACAACAGTCTTTCATGATGAGTTACTTCTTTGGTTTTTTTATCTGCCTTCAAATTACGGGCAGACATTGTAACCAGTAAGATTCTGAAATATTATACTCACAAGACCAGAAATGACGTCTATTTACAAATAATAGTAGATCAATACATTTTTGTACCTTTTTTTCAAGCCATTCTCCGTCAAATTGAAGGGGTTTTCTGGCGAAGTATTGAGAGGTATCCACATAGTTTGACACCCGTTTTTACACTCCCATCAGTCTTTGCGCTAGTATATATTTTTTCATTACTATCCCCACCCCCTACTCCCGGGAAAAGACGTTTTGAAAAAAATTGTACAAGAGCCAAGTTAGTTTTTTCCTCTGGAGTTTATTTACTCAGGGGACTTAAGGCACGGGTCAAAACCTTTAAAAAAGCCCCCCAGCGATGCTCATTATGCATTTCTCTAAAACGAGGCTACATTGGTTGCCCCGAGTAACCCTGTATAAATGGCGGCCATAGTTGTCACGACTTCGCGTATCATTGGAGTTTCTTTGGCTATCTATGTACTGATGGGAAATTTATTTTGAATATCGACTGCTGGTTTAGGTGAGTATATATTACACCTTTGACAAATGCAATTTAAATGTTCGTTGTTGATGTTAGTTGATGTAAAAAACGTTCTAAATATTCACGACGGCTCACGCCACGGGAGTCACGGACTGTTTCACCATGTACTATCATTGCTATAACTTACTTTTCTGTAGTGCTCCTAACTGTTTTTCTGAAACAATTCATTAATTTAATTTAAGAAATACGAAATCAACACACTTGCCGACGTTCAAGTGTAGAACTTGAAGGATCCGATTCTATAAATCGACTTTGATCATGTTTTCTTAGAGAAAATTTAAGTTATACGCGATCAAAATAAATTGTTATCGCATGGTTTATTTGCAATGATCACTACAGAAAACACACTATTCTTTAAGTATATGGATTGATATTTTTCTGTTCTTATTTAAAATAACTTGTAGACTTGTTTATTGTACATTGAATATCATATGATACATGTATTAAGCTTAAGTTACTTTTAAGCTTATGTTCTCCCTCTTTCCTGACTAAAACCTGTTTCATTAAGACTTAAGCTTATAGCTATTGTGAGTTGACTTTGACACCACAATATTTTATTAACCAGTTAAAACTACCCAACGGCCATGCATAGGTGACTGCATGTTACTGCTGTTAGTGTTACATAACAAGTTCTATGCCCATTAACAATAGCAAATATCCCATTTATACAATGTATAAAAATATGTAAGTTAATACTTATGTACTGTTCAGTATATTTATATACAGACTGAAAGGTAAGTACTTTATTTTCTAGCCAATATGCATTCATTTTGATAAAGTTAGTCACCCGTAAAGAATGAGGATCCTGGGTTGGTTAAAATGTATACCCATGCTTCTCATCGGTCTCACCTTCGAAGCTTTACCGGATGACTAACTTTATCAAAATGAGTGTATAAAATTAATTCACATGCTGACTACATGTGAATAGTAGACATACATATACTATGATTGAACTTTAAAGCTGATCATGGTGTGGGGTAAAAACATAAATATACAACTATTTACAACAGATAATAATATACAGCACATATCACTGTAAGTAATTTGTAATTTAGAAAAATTATATGTTGCTTCAATAAATAAAATAAATCTGAGATCAAGGAGACATTATTTTTATAAAGAAATTTTCCATTCCTTTAAGAGGGCCTCTGAATACTTCAATTGTTTTAAATATTTTGAAGCAGTTTTGTCTTTCTTCATTTCATCTGGCGTTGGAATTCTACAGTTAAACTTTAAAAAGAACTGTTTTTCCCACTCATTCAAACATTTTTTAATTTCTCTTTCTTTTGCTAAGACTTTGGTCTGGATAAGAGCTAGCTGGCTTTCATAACCTTTCACAGCATCTTTGCTTTTTGTATTCCTTTTGAAAATGGCACGTGAAGAATCAAATTTAAAAACATCTTTTATTGGCCCCAGGACAACTTCAACTGCTTTTCCAAGCTGTGTCTTTAGTGATGTTGAATCAGTATTTATTCTTGTTTCAGGATTACAAGTAGTGTTGACTAAGGATGGTTCACAAGTTGGATTTACTTGGCAGAGGTGAGATGAATTACTACATGAGGGAGTGGCTATTGAGATATCTTGGTTGGGTTGATTTGGGGTATATGTAGATGTTGTTTGATCTTGATCAATATGTATTCCTTGCTCTAGAGTTTTATCTTGGTCTTTATTGGTTTCAACTGGGATGGGATCATCAAAGCACAATTCTTGATCTTGAACTAAACACACACCTTCTACCATCTCATTGTGATCTTCCTCTGAATCCAAATCATCCTGACCAATGATGGACTGTTGCTGATGAAAGTAGCCATCATCTAATTCTTCATAATCACCAATGTTGTATTGGTCTGATAAATAGCCAGTTGTCTTTCGAATACCTGCACCATCAGCATTTGGCTGGTAAAGGAAATGTGCAGGAATTGGAATGCTTTGCTGGATGCACTGATCCCAACAACCGGCTAGGTAGTTCTCTTCTAGTTTAAGGCTACTTGAGCGAAAGTGATGTAGTAGTGGGCCTTCCTCTCTCGAACAGGGCTCTGAGGCAGCATCAAAAAATTCTACTTCATTAAATTCAGGGACATATTTCCACCATACTCCCTCTCCAGGCAAAAGAAAATCACTAATTCGTTCCAGGTGTGCCTGCCACCAGCTGCTGTACTTTTTATCTTCTAGTATATAGCTGGGTATGATAGTGTTCGGAAACTGCATGGATGCAGCTGACTTGGATATCAGGTTATTTTGTTTGCCAATGCAATCCTTTTGGCATCCAAGTTCCTCTTCTGCTTGCAATCTTAAAAATATATTGCTAATGACATGGGAAGGCCTGTAATTTGATGTGGTATTTGTAATACCTTTTATGGCATTAAAGACTCTCTCCTCATTTTCTGCATTTGATGCTGTGCCAGAAATGATTCTTAATTGGATTGCCTGATGTGATACAAGATTGTGTAGGTATTTGCCATAAAGCTTTCTTGCTGTTAAAGCTGCAGGTTTTGAGCCAAACTCAAGTGTACACATCAGAAAGTGCATGAATGATAGGTTATGGTATCTTAATATTAAACGTGGACATCTATTGTTGTCATCACTGTACAAAATATCTTGCATTTCGACCACTGTATTGAGAAGTAATTGTTGTGTTTCTGTCAACACCCCTTTAAATCTCTTTGCAAACATGATTATTGCATATCTGTGATCTGTAGCTCGTTTTGTTTCCTTTCCTCCCAAAGTAAATTCATATATTTCGTTAAAAATAACTTTCTGCTCTTTTGTAATGTGGTTAGGGAGCTCCTCAAGTATATTTCCAATGTGGTTAGATATATCATGCATAGGCTCACATGCCAGAGCTTCATATGAGTCAATTGAATGGTCTTGAAATGAACTAGTTGAGCTGCTGTAAAGGAGTGCTGGCACTCTTTGAATCCCTTGTAGATGTGTAGCTAACTCTTTCTTTAAATTGGATTTTGATACATCTGTGTCAGGATATATTTCTCTTGACCTAAGCTCTGAGTATAATTCTTCTTTATTTAGATTTTGGAGAGGCTTTGGTATTTTGAGTAGAGAATTTTGTCTTCCAGATGGCCCTTTTAGTATCAGTTGCTGCTTGTCTTTAAGTGAAACATGTCGACATCTGAAGACATGGTCAAGCATGTCACTCATCACTGCATGCATTCCACACACTGAGCAAAAATAATGCCCTCCTTTCTGTTGTCCTGACTCGAATGCCACAGCAGGTCCATCTCCTTTAAAGAATCGCATGACATCACTGATGGCGACCCCAGGGATAATATCAAGATGCTGGGATAGTCCTCTAAGGCATTCACAACGGGTGTCTACATAAGCAAGCTGCTCTGTATCACTGCTCCTGCATCTACCTACAATGTAGATTTCAGGTTTCTCCACTTCTGTTTGGATGTCAACCAATACACCTGTACTTTGGAAGTATTCATCATTGGTTAGGTACAATGCAGGATCATAGATGCTTGCAACCATAAATACCAAGTGTCCATGATTTGTTACGGTCGAGTGGTCATGCCATAACATTAGGTGTCGTTGCCTTTGCATTCTTTTTAACTTTCTCCTCATAACAGTCAGTCCCTCAGTATCATCAAATTCATTAATTGCCTTTAGGCACTCCACAACTCTAAGTCTTGTCATTTCATCATAATATTCATCTGGATGTTGTCGTATGAATTTTTTATGCTTCAATAACATCTTCTTTCTAATTTCATCAAGAGGATTTTTTCTCCCTTCAACTGTAAATTCTTGTGTTTGAATGTTACCATTTTGATCAATCACCATCTTTTTGTATTTTTTTTGGAACAATAAGTTCCCCTAAACTATACTCTCCTTTCTGTATTTTCAATTTCAAGGTGTTTTTCAGCTCTTCGTTGGTTTCTGGGGTTGGAAGTGAAATCTCACCTACAATAAAATCACAACATTATAATTTAAATTAAATTACAATGTATGAATGAAAACTTCAAGTTTAATTAATAACTGTCTGTAATGTATGGCATTGTACATTGCAAACAATATTCCAACATTGTGCTGCAGTAAACTGCATGTATATGTTGTAGTTTAAAATGATTCCTTGGTTCAATTTAAATTAAACCAGTTCAATTTAAATTAAACCGGTTCAATTTAAAATTTAAATTGAACTGGTTTAATTTAAATTGAACTGGTTTAATTTGGAATTTTAGGGGAGGAGGGGGGGGGGGGGGGGGGGGGTCCTCAACAAGAACTAAATAATTTTGACCTCCCTCCCTTCTCTCTCTCTATCTTCTCCCCTCTCATCTACCTAACTGTCTGTCTGTCTGTCTGTCTGTCTGTCTGTCTGTCTGTCTGTCTGTCTGTCTGTCTGTCTGTCTGTCTGTCTGTCTGTCTGTCTGTCTGTCTATATCTACAACTAATATCTAATTAGCATTTTTTTTTTAATATTAATACCCCAATGCAAGGTACTTCATTACTGTATAGTCTTCCCTAATACTAACCCTAAACCTAACCCCAAGGTACTTGATTACTATAAAGTCTTCCCTAATACTAACCCTAAACTTGAACTGGTTCAATTTAAATTAAACCAGTTCAATTTAAATTAAACCAGTTCAATTTAAATTAAACCAGTTCAATTCAAATTGAACCAAAGATCATTTTGAACTACAACTATACATGTAGTACATGTACCTACCCCCTTATCTTGTTCTCTTTGTTTGATTCATCATGCTGCCTCTTGAACCTATGCACATTCACCCCTTCATTCACAAGATACTGCTGTGCTATCTGTCCACCATTTTTTGCAGAATTTCCTGATTTGTTTTTTATGTCATACTTTCTTGCCAAGTCACTCCAATTGATCTTTACTCCATCTTCATACCCATCTACTTCTTGTTTGAGTTTTTCTTTATCCCAGTTGATGTCTTTGATGGTGCCAGTGTGGTCCTTCTTTTTTTGACACTGTGTTGCTTGAACTTTTGCTCTGAGACGTTCCTCTGCTGCTCTTCTGCTTTCAAAAGACATTGCCAGTCTCTCACGCTGGCGTGCCTTGAAAGACTCTATTTCCTAAACACCTAGTAAATATTGACATTAATTAATGTTTGAACAATTTTAATTAAACCCTTAAAATTCTAGAAATACATTGTATATACATGTGACATGTACATGTATGTACAATGTATATAAAAGTGAGACCTAATTCAATTTATATACATTTGTACAGTATGTGACTGTATTTTTTGTTTTATAATATATAGAATATTCAACCACCATCCCCCTTGTCCAAGCTTGTCCACCCACCCACCTCCATTGTAAAATTTGTCATATTTATTTAATAGTACTTACCTAACAAGAGACGTTTCCTTCCATTTTGCTTCTGTGTTTTTCTTAGCTTCTGTTAGTATATTTCTCCTGACATTTTTTGTCTCACATTTTGTTGGCTTCATTTTTAGGTTGGTTTCAGGGACCTTTGTAAGAGCCTCTGCAAATGTAACTCCACCAGATACACTCTTGAAAACATGGTTTATGGATTCATATAAACTTTGTGCAGTTTGCTTGACGGCTGTCTTGCTTGGCAACTGGTTCTGTTTGGTTAAGTCTTCTCCCAAAGTCCGAGCAATAACAAAGGGATTTTCCTTTTCTTTAGCTTTCAACCGTAGAGACCTCACAGGAAATAAGGACTGGGTTTTGCTGAAGGTTTGGTGACAGCCTTTGCAATCGAACAGTGTGTGTTCCCGCTTTTTGGCATCGGAGAGTTGTATCCAGTTGTCTACTGAAAACTGCTTTAAGAATTGTTCTTTGTCTTGTCTTTTCCGCGGACTCCAATTGTTTATTGCTGCTTGCAGAGCATTGAACTTCTTATTGAAGTCTTCAACCAAGAAGTCATCTCTTCGACTCTGAAATATTTCTCTGAACGTTGTGTAATGCAGTTGTTGAACTCGCGCGCAAAATTTAGCTTTTCCTTCATGTTCTTCTCGTTTTAACTGCCTCGATTGTTTTGCAGCAAGAGAGAGCAGCAACTTTTCCAAAGCCGCAGGTCTTTGGATTTAGAAATGTGCGACACATCAAGAGTATACTAGAAATATATACTTTAAGCTTCACTTGTATGTACGGAACTCGCATTCAATTGATAATTTTGCGCCAAAATGTATGTTACGTACACAGGAAATCGTTGTAATTCTATATACCTATCAGATAATAATGACTGTCCGACTAAAAGCACTGTCAAATAAGAATTGCAAAACGACAAAGAACTTTGCATAAATACTGTTTATTTACTGTTTCGTATCGACTTATCTTATTGTTCACATGATACAAATGGCTCAATAACCGGTATATTGCAGAGATTGAGTTTATCTTTCTGTACATTGTAATCATGAAGCTATTATCTAAAATGTAACTATAAGAAAGTTGATGATTATACCCTCTGAGCGAGCAAAACAGCTTCACTTCGTCCGCCATCTTCTTTCCTCGGCAACCCTGCTTCTGATTGGTTAATCTGCCCTTGTACAACTTACCGCTGAGTTAATTATGCGTACAGCGGGCTTACGGTTTGTAGTTTGGCAATCCGTTCGATGTTACGATATAAAGCATGTACTTGGGCCTCGGACTACGGCATTTTTTGCAGTTCTGTTCTTATACTCCAATTGAAAATGTTCTATAGAGACCAATCTAGCTCGTGCCAATTAGAATCTTGCAAAATTTGTGGTTTTGACTCTATTTTTGAGGGATAATTTACGGACATAATGAAAATGTCAATAACGAAATGTATCAGTCATTCTAATTATTTCCTTACTTAATTATTCCTAGTTTTCTAATTGCAGCGACAATAACCAGTATACAGACTAAGTGATAAACTAAATTCGTATTGTAATGTAAGTAATTTTCCGATACTCCCGAAGCATTAAAGAGGACCATGTTTTTCAAAGCTATTTTGGCTCAAATAACACTCACGTGACAGGTCAAAGGTCACATTTTCAGCGGGTAATGAAGAAGAGGGGTATCCCTGACTCACTCCTAAGTTTCAATATATTTCATCTCTTAGTTTCTTTTTTACGATTTTTTAATCGATTTTAGTCAATTTTGTTGCTGGACCCGTGCCTTAAGTCCCCTGAGTTAGGAGTTTTTAGTTCATTTCGATCAACAATTAGAGCATATAGCTAGTAAGACAATAATGTATATTTCAAATGAAATGAAAGTGTAAACAAGATATTAAAAAGGCCGACTTACGTGAGCCCACTAACACATGTTTCCCAAGCAACAGGTGTATTTATTTTACCATTAGGATTTTAATAACATCGCGCCCTTATTCTTTTGATGATGATATACCGTGGTTAGGATACTGGCACGATCTCGAAGGCCTCCAATATTTACCACAACTATTACGGTGGCGAGGACAGACCTGCAACGTTTTTACTTCATCATGTGAAAGGTGATCGAGTCCGGCCCTTTGCAGTATGACTTCATATTCCTGTACATTTGAGCGTGATAAATGCCATGCTTTCAAGTGCCTTTAGTGTCGTGCTCAAACAAATTTATATTCATGCCAAAGATTTACATGAAATGTGCATGACATAAGTGTACGTGATTGTGATACGTATACATCAATATGTACATGCAAGCCGCTAATTTCGTTTAGATCTGGTTTAGTAAATTAGGGATTCTACTGTTAATAAGTTCATATGTTTAAGTTGTGGTGGATGTTATTTAATTATTTGTTGGAGGTTTTTTTAAGTTTTCTCATTCACTTGTTATGTGAGACGTCACACATAAATGTCGAGTCCAGTGCTAAATTTCGTCACGTTAACAAAGCACACACTTTTTACCTCTCTACCACTTCCTTCTGTTTTTTATATGTTGTAGGACTCTTATTCTTCGATTAGGTTTAATTGTTTGATTTTTGAAGTGTTGCAAATACGAAAACCGTAATGCCATACCATGAACCGGAAGTGATTTTACCTGATGACAAACGGTACTTTGTCGAGTTTCTCGCAACTATTCTCGTAACCTATTCCCATTCCCTAGTAACTTATTCACTTTCCCTAGTAACTACCACGACGACGAAGAATGGCCTGCAGCCGGGTCTTCCACAGGAAGCATTTAATTATTCAATATTTTATTGAGATGAAGCAGTTATACTCCATGAGGTGTGAATTGTTGTAGGAAGCGAATCATGTGTATTTGCACTATTCTGTACACAGCGAATCGTGTGGCCATGATGTCCCTCACCATCTGCAGTTGGCTAAGAAAAGGTTCAGTTCTCTCTTCCTGTTGAAGTAAGAGAAAAAATGATTAGACAGGGTATGGCAGTTACGTAGGCGTGTGTGCATTTGATATTGAAGGTCATTGATAAGTCGAATAACTTACTTCTGTAAGTGCGGCCATTACCAGGGAAAAGCCTTTGAATGGTACACTTCTGCAATCGTTGGAGCTAATTTCCGTGCTTAATTTTGGTTGTTTTCATGCAGCCGTACTTTCGCTCCAACGATTTTGCTAAAACAGGTTATGAATTATGTCAATCTAAAGAGATTCCAAAACTTTCATCCAAAAAAAACGGACAGATTTTTCGCAATATCCAATTTTATCCAAAACATTGACTTTACTCAAGTTCTAATATTATTTTAAAAAATGTTCTGCAGTGCAATCGAATTATATTGTATCATAGGTGAATGATAGCTCTAATTGTTGCCAATGTTTTATGGCAATTGCATAAAAGCAGAGGAAGTTATGACCCAAAGTTTGTCATAGACGAGTGCGCGAGAATGATAACGGAGTCACCTTAAACTACCAACAACAGGGTTCTGGATAATCACCGACTCGACTGCTTTTTTTTGGAACTGGAAGTTGTTCAACACTGAAGAAAATATGCTGGCTCCATATTGCGAAGACAAAATTCCCAGAGTCCATATTGTTGTGACCTTTCGCTGACTCCATTCACATCACCCATAGTTCATTTCGGGCTTGGTATGCAAGATGCAAGATGCAACAAAACCTTCACCAACTTTAAAAAAAAAGAAGCTGTATACAGTACTAATAGAAAATGAAACTCAGCTCTTTGAAACTTTTTTGACTATTGCGTCTTGCAAGCAAGGTAAATATGCAATGCGGTTACATGATAGTTCTGCTGCTTTTATAGCCACCTCACAATCACATCAATTGCCTCATTGTTATAAAATCAAATTTCGATGGTTGCGCATCAAAAAGGCATAACATCACAAAAATGTTTTCCGCCCACCCTATTCGATCTGGAAAGGGTAAACATTAGCAAAAAGCAAATAGTACATGACTGCATGAGATAAGCGCGTTTTAGAAAAGTAAAATTTTAGTGCTAAGAAAACAGACAATACTTTTTATGGAAAGTACGTATTTATTCTACGAAACGCAAAATGTACCGTTTTCATAGATACATCGAGTTCCCGTCAGCTTGTTTGAATACCATGAAACATTACAGAATTATAATTCGAGCATTTATAACAGATTATCTATCACACTCACCCTTATGAGGCTGAGCTGATGGTCGTTTTGAGTTATTTTTCAATTATAGAATTGGAACACTTTTACAGTCAATGTCAATGTCTCATCATATATTCTTTTTGCGCACACAATACGATCAATTATTGTGGACATGGAGCCGATATAATTAAAAGTTTGATTTATATGCATGGCGTGCGCAAAGCGGATATATAATGAGACACTTATTGACATTTATTGTAGTGTTAATCTCTTTTAGCTGGATAACGTTAATGGCATTGACTGTATAATAATTTATAATAATTATAAACACTTAACTTAACTTAGCATGGTATTTTCAATCAAAGTCTGCTGAAATTACATGTTAGTTTCTGAAGAACATCTTCAAACCCTCTTAACAGAACACTTTTTTCATTGCATCTTCGTCCCTGCATTTAGGGCAACAATCTCTATTTTGGTTTTGGTCATTCCATGCCCTAAAACACGTTTCACAACCAATCAGTGATTGGTAACAGCCACTTATGATAAATGTTGGGCTTGCTGTTTCCCTACAAATAATACAAGTAAAGCACTGTATAACCTCTCTGATCAGAGCACTTTGTACTGCTCTTGTGATGAAGACATCGTGACCTTGGTGTGCAGCATCATTTAATGTGAAGGTGATTTCATGTTTGATCTGGGATTTCTCATCTTTGCTGGATCACATCGCCCTTCATCTGGGTCACTTCATCCTTGATCTGGAACAGATCATCCTTGATCTGGGAGACTTCGTCTTTGACGAGGAGCAGATGTTATAGCTTCTACGTTTGCTGATTCATCGGTAAGCTGTTTATAAGCTTGTCTTGTTATATCAAGGACTTTATTTCCTTCAATCCGTGAGGCTAGTGCAACTTTAAGGGTAAAATTAGGTGCTCTACCTTTCTTACTGGGCATGAAAGACCTGGCAGTAATACAAAAGGATGACACACCGTCAATATTACATGAATCAACAGGAGACCCCAAGCTCTTTCCTGGAGTGTAAAGGCCTGTGCAAACGAACGCAACATTGTTGGCCAACAACAACATGTTTTGAGCATTTGAACAAGAATGATGCACTTGTGCACGTGTGTTTGCAAAGTATTGTGGGTGCAGAACCCATTGCATTACAAGCGTAGTCCCAACATTGTTATTATTATTGTTGGGAGCACTTGAACACAACCGCCAACACAACCGATTGTCATTCTTGTCCCGTGTGGTAGGGCTTGGAATGATCTTGCTGTCCACAGGGTAGGGTTATTTGATTTTTTTCCATGCCCGCGGTGGGGCAGTATTTGACATCGATCAGTACTCTGAGCTTGAGCTACCTGTGATTGAAGCGCAATGGCAATTTTTTTCTGATGCAAACTGTATTACCATATATAAATCAATGTGAGGAATGCCATATATGCATCCGAGTTGTAAACACACTTTTAGTAAGTAATACAATTATATTTGTCATGTTGTGTTGCAAAGTATATATTTTTCGCATATTTCTTCGCACTACCAGGGGACATTTTACCACAATAAGTGCTGCCCAGGGTGGGGAATTTCTTGTATATTTGACTGGAAATATTTGCCCACAGGTAGGGAATTTGATGACAAAAATGTCAGATCCCTGCCCTATGCCCCACCTCCTACCACCCCCTTCTCCCTCGCCGTCAACCTTCCCTCCCATTCCTACCAAAGTCTTCTAGTGCAAAAATAACTGCGCCTACATGATGCAGTAGTACTTTTGCCATGTTTTAAAATAATTTCTTTGATATCAGCCTCTTTGAGACCCCTTATTTCGTTAAGATTCATCACTACAAGAACTGTAAAATCTCAAACGCACGGAAAACGCACGGAAAACACATGTGCACGAAACTTCTCAACACAAGCCTCGATTCAGTGCAATATCTGATCTCGCAATTTGCGCGTCCAGTTGTATCGACTCGAATGTGAAAGTCGACTATTGTCCTATTGCTTAATGCTTTACTACAAATTATGACGTCTACGTTGCTTAAGCTTATAGGTCTCCTCAAATAGAGGTATCTACTATCTTTGCCCGGCTTTTCTAATAAGATTCTAATAATTTATCTGTGAGGTAGTAAACGATGTGTTTCTAAATCCACAGTCCAAACACCCTACCAGGTCGTCTTTAATGTCTTCCCACATACACATGTAAAACTCCTTAGTCAATCCGTCATTTCCAGGTGTTTTTGAATTTCTCATTTGTTGTACAGCTGTATAACTATTAGGTCTTGTTTTTGATTTTGAATCCTTATCAATTAGTTTCTTAATGTGCGTTTTTGCTTTGTTCCTCTTTTCCAGAGATCAAAAAATATTCATTATTTTTCTCTCAAACATTCATACCACATAGTTCTTGATCAGAGGATTACTCCCTCTATGACATAATTACTTTTTTCTTCAAGTGACATTGACATTGACTGTATATATTATTTATTATAATTAACCGTAGTATATGCTTAGTTTATTTTTATTTGTTGCAAATTCTGACTGAAAAGCCCTACACTGATCACATGCATATATGTAATGCATCATGTTTAACAACTAGGTCATCCTTTTTCCCCATCCGCTTATGTTTTCTCTTGATTTGATTTGAACCTCAAACTCTATATATTTTCATTTTCGACATTTTGATAAGTTTTTTGAAAGAAAATGGCCAAGCTTCATACTTGATTAGTTCCCATCTTAATTGTGGATTGTTTTTGTTTTCCTCGTGCATGGACACTTAACTTTTGTAATTCCTGTTTAAAACCTATTAGGGTTTTCCTATTTGTAGACTTTGGCACTAATAAAAAAGTATTGTGTATCTGAATATTTAGTAAATAAACCCCTTCTTGTGACTGGTATATCGGCTGATAATGTCCGCGGCTGAGAGATGGTCCGAAAAATGAACAGTTGGCCGAGAAGCGAAGCTTCGAGGGCAACTGTGATATTTTGAGGACCATCTCTAAGCCAAGAACATTATCAGCTGATATACCAGTAAGCCAGAAGGGGTTTATTTATTTTATAACCCTTCAATAAATTTTCTACGTCGACTTCAATGTTGAAGAAACTGAAACAAAACGACGGATGAAGAAAACAAGTTTCATCGAGTTCAAATATCCGTTCCGTGTGATATATTTTCATGTGTAAACTTCTAAAAAAGTATTCGAAAATAAAAGATTGATAGTTTTTTAGGCTTTTTGAGTGGTTTTCTTGATATTTTGGGTTTTGTTTGAGCGACTTTTTTGGCGACGATTTTGGCGTTTGTTCGTAGTTCAACTAGGATCGAAAAATTATAAAAATACCTCAAATACCTGTCGTATCGACATTAAAATCCCCCTAAAGTGCACCACATGTATGTTGTACAAGCTAATTTACCTATTAAAAATACATTACAGTCTTAAAAAAGTTCAGATAATTTCATTTTTCTCCAAAGTGGGGGATATCATCTCAAAACTGGGGGATATTACCTGACATCCGTCCAGTCAAATCGTACCATGTGACCCGTTTTAACCAATGGGCGCGCGCGAAAAATTATCGATGGGTTATAATACCTGACATCCGTCCAGTGAAATTGTACCACGTGACCCGTTTTAGCCAATGGGCACGCACGATAATTTATCGATGGGTTAT
>JAUJYZ010000929.1:779152-855253 GCA_033675265.1 Actinostola sp. cb2023
ACTCTTCTAGTTTTAAAAATATGGTCAATCACTACAATTCGCTTTGAGTATTCGCTCAGAATATCAACACTTAACGAGGGGCCATGTCGGCCATTTTGGTAGACATGAAAAACAGGTTAAACTCTTTGGCTGATATCTCCTAAAGTACGCTCTTCTAAGAAATCATACTTTTATAACAACTTCTATAGACATTGATGTTTTAAATTCTACAAAAAGTTTTTTGGGGAAAATTATAATTTTACGGTGGGGGTTCGTACCATTTGAGGGAAATGGTCAAAATGTGAAAAATTAGTCTTGTTATAGCTCGATTATTTCACTCAAAAACTAATTTCATTTACTAAATATCACTATAAAGGCAATTCTTATTATCTCCTAAACACATTCAATCCAATTGTTGAAAGTCTGAAGACGCGAAGTCTGAGAAATAAATATTCATAAAAGACCTACCTTGCGAATTTGGTCACTTTTCACAATGTCGGTCTAATCGAGGTGATTTTACCCTGATTATTCCACATTCTTGGCCATACATGGTGCAGTCACTAACAGGCATGAAAAAGCTCTAAATTACAACTTTAAGATGTCCAGATTAAGATATAAACATTTGTTTATTCCGCTCACACAAACTGCACAGCTATCGACCAAGTCGTACAAGAGCGTAATATTAACGATCACTTCAATCGAAGCAGGAAAACCCCTCCATAGAGCTGTATATATGGTCCAAGCACTTTGCTACAGACAAAGCAAAACTCATGGTGTATCCTGATTACTGTGATGTGCTGAAATGTTGCCATTAAAACCTTTAAAACGACAGGAAAGTAGTTTCTTGTTCGTATTGTAAAAACCGGAAATGTCAACCGCTGACCGGAAATGAGACCACTACGAAACAAAATACCCACCAATAAATCAAGAAAGACCTATTTTTATCTATCCATTGATTTCAAATATTTAAAAACTCTCTAAGTCGAAACAATAATAATTTGCCTATCTATAATAGTTAACTGTAACCCGGCCATACCAATCGATAATTCCGATAATCGATAATATTTATTATTATTATTATTATTATCATTATCATTATCATTATCATTATCATTATCATTATCATTATCATTATCATTATCATTATCATTATCATTATCATTATCATTATCATTATCATTATCATTATCATTATCATTATCATTATCATTATCATTATCATTATCATTATCATTATCATTATCATTATCATTATCATTATCATTTTCATTTTCATCGATTACCATCGATTTCATATCGATCGATATAATTATAGATTTTCAACGATGCTTAGAAATCTTTGATGTGGATGCGCTATACACACAACATATTTTATTGAAGATTTGTGCCTCCCATACAGAAAATCAAATCATAATGATTATAGCTCAACGAACTAGCTCAACGCTAACTAATAAACATGTAATAAAACTTTTACTTCAAGCGGAACTTCAACCTCAACATGAAAAGAACACTCATTATATACCACTTCACGACATAGTTTTCTACAACAGCAACGCACTAACTTGCGGTAGATGAACTAACGACGCTCTGTTGTTTGCTGCAGTTGGTGCGCAGGGGGGAGGGGTACTCCCATATATGGGCTATATGGGGACATGCCGCTGGAAATGGTATGGTTTTTGGCCTCTGTCCTGAACAGGGTATATAATAGATAAAAATGCGTCTTTCTTGATTTATTGGTGGGTATTTTGTTTCGAAGTGGTCTCATTTCCGGTCAGCGGTTGACATTTCCGGTTTTTACAATACGAACAAGAAACTACTTTAATTTCCTGTCGTTTTAAAGGTTTTAATGGCAACATTTCAGCACATAAGGATATACACCATGAGTTTTGCTTTGTCTGTAGCAAAGTGCTTGGACCATATATACAGCTCTATGGAGGTATTTTCCTGCTTCGATTGAAGTGATCGTCAATATATTAAATACGCTCTTGTACGACTTGGTCGATAGCTGTGCAGTTTGTGTGAGCGGGATAAACACATGTTTATATCTTAATCTGGACATCTTAAAGTTGTAATTTAGAGCTTTTTCATGCCTGTTAGTGACTGCACCATATATGGCCAAGAATGTGGAATAATCAGGGTAAAATCACCTCGATTAGACCGACATTGTGAAAAGTGACCAAATTCGCAAGGTAGGTTTTTTGTTACACAACAGAATCACTGATTTAACCGATACTATTAATTGCTGTATATTCTCAAACACTTCTAGATAAGCTAAGTCAATACCATTAAGACTTTAGTTCCATTATCTCTAGAACCAGATTGTATTCCAGATCATGCAATTTCTTATTTTCTTATTATTTAGTCTCCTCCTATTTTGGCATAGACCACACATAATTATCTACCACACCCCATGACACTATACTTCGTCAGAACTTCTTATTCCTATTTTCCACTTACAATATTTAGACACAATCAGATAACTTATAATTATTACTATCCAACAGTGTAACTTTGTTGCAGTGTTGCAGAAGTAACTATATAGAATCTTTAGATTACTGGTACGACTTAGCTGCGTATTTGATAATTGTAATCTAGAAGCACATAGGAAATAGCCAATCACAACCCTAGATTAAACTCACATTGATGTAATGATAGACAATTAGTGCATCACTATAAAGGTGACCGCACCACAACTTGTAATTAGTCCTATCCAGCCAGAGCTTGAATAAACAACGATCCAACCACCTCTGCCTAGAGCCTCCCTTAACACTTTTATGAATATTTATTTCTCAGACTTCGCGTCTTCAGACTTTCAACAATTCGATTGAATGTGTTTAGGAGATAATAAGAATTGCCTTTATAGTGATATTTAGTAAATGAAATTAGTTTTTGAGTGAAATAATCGAGCTATAAAAAATTTTCACATTTTGAACATTTCCCTCAAATGGTACAAACCCCCACCGTAAAATTATAATTTTCCCCAAAAAACGTTTTGTAGAATTTAAAACATCAATGTCTATAGAAGTTGTGAGAAAAGTATCATTTCTTAGAAGAGCGTACTTTAGGAGATATCAGCCAAAGAGTTTAACCTGTTTTTCATGTTTACCAAAATGGCCAACATGGCCCCTCGTTAAGTGTTGATATTCTGAGCGAATACTCAAAGCGAATTCTAGTGATTGACCATTTTTAAAACTAGAAGAGTTGCCCTGCTTGTGGAACAAATTTGAATGAAATTGGTTTAAATGCGCCGGAAAAAGAGCCTCATTCATTTGCCCTTTACTGGAGGGCATTTTGGGTTGAATTTGTGGCACATGGGCCAGAACGAACAATTGCCGTTGCTATGGCAACAATGCATTTGATGACCCCAACATGGGGTATTTTTGTGCACCCCCTGGGTGGTCTACCTGCACACAAAATTTCAAGGTGGGTGAAAAATTTTCATTTCCAACTTTGCTTGATTTTCTCATTCACCTGCTCTTAAGGCATTCAAAATAATAGAAGTGTTTTGTGCCACCTTATTATTTTTGTTTGGTACTGAACATAGTCAAGTTATCACATAAGCTCAACTCATCACATAAGCGTTTTAACAGGCAAATTCCCACACGCCGGGTCAACGGTGCTCAAAAATCCATCAATTAGCTCCCGCGATCAACATTGCACTTTCCAGCGGTTAATCTCAAAAACAATATGGCTACTTCTAGTACGATATTTACAGTCGAGCAAATAATTGATGAAGTTTGCTCTAATGGCAGTGATCAGGAAGAGAAAGAGCCAGAACCAACGCTCGAAGAAGTCATCAAGATTTCGGTTGCGAGCTTTCACCCATTGAGGCATCATTTTACAAATTATTCGAGTTTTTGTAGTGAAGCAAGCCAGTGTTTGGAGTCCGTGTATTGCAAACACGAGTCTGAAGGAAGATATGACGAGGTAGAAAAAGTACTCCTAAGTACTCAGAGCATTCGTCCAATGATTAATTCAGAAATTCAAATCTGGATTAAGCACATTCACAGGCGTATGCGTGCAAACCCTACGGCAAGAAATCCTTGGACTGTGGAAATAAAGCGGGATCTTTGTCGAGAAGTTTTTAACCACACCAGGGATGCTGTTAGAAAAGGATTGTCTGCATTTGGGGTTGTTGTGGAGGATTCTGTTATCAAATTTACAGACAAGAAACGCTTGGTCCGTGATTTTTCAAAGTTAGCGTGTCTCACACAAAGTGAAATAAATAATGATTTTAAAAAGTCATTTGGCAGAAAACAAAAGAATTTCAAGGCAGAAGTGTTGGTATCGGAGGATAAGCCGTTTGTAATTAGTTTTGATTATAAAAGAATGAAAGTAACTGTGGCATGTAATTATGGATGTTGGAACGAATTTGGATATGGTTTTCATGGTTGATCAATTGTAAGTACTCTCCCTTCCCCAGTTCCTAATGAACACAATACACAGGAGAACAATATATTACATAATATTTTATTTTCAAATTCCACTTTATTCTGACATGAAAAATCACTGATCAAGTATATAAGTTTTATAACAGAATCCTATTTACACATATATTAATGCACCAGTCAATTGAAACACCCAGTCCCCCACCCCTCGGGGAAGGCAGGGAATACACTTCCTTTCACCCCTTTGCCTTCCAGAGCGAGGAATAGGCGGGGGATTCGTGACTCACATTGTTCTTCTTCAAAATATTATCTACAGAACAAATGAGTACTGGCGGGGGAGTTCACCATTCAATTCTGCCGGGGGGGGGGGGGGGGGGGGGCGGCTGGGCTTTCACTTGACTGGTACATAATAATTGGGGGGGGGGGGGGGGGGGGGGCGGCTGGGCTTTCACTTGACTGGTGCATAATATTTTGGTGGCAATGTATATAATTAAAATAAAATAGTGGCTCTTTATCCATGTATCAGCACAGTATATATTATAAACAATTCTAAATACAATACATTCTGGTACACAGTTATTAATTCAAATACTATGTATACATAATTTGCATCTGCTTCAAGTTTAGCAAGATTATTATTTCTACAATTACATATATTTTATATACAGTAATAAGTCCATTTATATGTACTTTTATACAAATTTAGTGCAGGTGGCAATAAAACCGTGAAACATATTTTAACCAAATAGCACTAAATGGTAGAAAATAGTATGTTTTCTATTATTTTATTACTGCTATATCCAGCACTAATTAGTTACTACTTTTTCACAGGTTTATTGTCTGCACTCTAGCAATTCTGACTAATCTTACATTCTAATTATTGTCTAAAAATTGCAAATAAAAGGCATATATGTTGTCTAACATTTTTATGTGGTATTTATAATTTACCTATTTGAATCACCATCCCAGGGTGTGTACAAAACTCAATTAATATAAATGGTTTTGAATTAAAAATACAAATTATACAATACCAGCCATTATTTTTCCTTGTTGTACACTCTCATTGATACTAATCATTATTTTGTCGTTGCAAAAATAGCATTTTTGATCAAGAGGATCAGCTTTCTCAAGGCCACAGTAACAGTAATTAGTGTCAGTAAACACTCTTGATGGAATGTACACATTTTTGCTTGCTGAATGGGAAGTAGACTCATACCCTTGTTCAGGAAGCCATACAAGCATGATAAATTCATGCCTAAATATCTCAAGCCATCTTTGCTGATAGGTAGTGTTCTCACTCAGCTTATGAAGGGCTATGTGTTTTGATTCCCTACCTTCCATTGTAGTAGTCAAAAGCCCTTGACCATATGTATTAAATACATATTTTGCATGTACAGGTAGTACATGAGCCAAAGTCCAGATAGTTGGATTCACTGAACTTGGTAAGAACAATGCATTAGCACAAAAATACTCTTTTCCCAGAGACTCAAGCTTGGTAAGATCTGTTTCTTTGATTTCAAATCTAGTAAAAATTGAGCAGAGATCACGCAACCTTAGGCCAATATATGCTAGAACAAGGACAGTTTGCCTTTGTTTTGGGGTATCCTTGTCACGGCTCAAAAACTTGATCAGTCTCATAAAATTATGGCAGAATAACCTGGATTCTTTACCGGTGAAACGGTACTGTAAGTCTTTGCTCTTGCCCTGGGTTTCATCAAACCACTGCTTAACCTTTCTTGCTAACCTTGTTGCCTTAACTTCATATTGTAGGGCAGTTAGAACCCTTGCAACACAACAATCATTAGGTACATCTACAAATGTTTTACATGATGATGGAAGTGTTGACTTACCTATGGCTTCTTTAATTAAAGATTTGAAAAAGTACTGCCATGCATTATTCTTGAGATGCAAAGGTTCTACATGTGCCTTATCAATATACTTACCAATAAGGGGAAGAAACTCCTGTCGACTTTCTTTTTGAGCAATGAATTCTGTGATCTTGCTTCTTTTTGTTTTATTTGCTAACATTTTGTTATTCAGAGACATTTTGAATTTTTCCACCTCTTGTGCTATGCTGACTCTCTTACTATATGGCCAGGGCTTCCACTTACATGAATTATCATGTCCAAAAGAACCTTTCAGATCAGTGTAATCCATTTTACTTACATTAGCAAATGTAGAGAAATATTTTGCTGCATTACTTAACTCTCCACCCAACATTGCCAACATTTTCATGTCATTTGGAAGTTCCTCCAGCTTGAATGTTATATGAACACCATCAATTTCAAAAATCTTACCCTCTAAGCTTGCCATTTGGTGACACATTGCCTTCACATACTTCATAATTACAAAAGGGCATCCATCCCCCCCAAAAGCCAGAAGGAAGGTTCCTTCTGTTTTTCCAAACCATTTTAGTGCATCCTTGCGTGACTGCTGGACCTTCAGATAGAACTTGGCTAGCCTAGGTAAGTACTCTCTAAGATCTCTATAATACCCACTTATGTTATCCTCATCTAAATAATCTTTGAACTCTTCTTCAATATTATAAACAGTCCCAATATCAATACTGTGGATTTCATTTGCAAGTTTGTTATATGTTAATAGCTTAGGTATAGGGCACTTTGGCAAAAATGAAATCCCTGTTCTCCCTCCCCTTTTCATGTTAGACTTCATAGAAGTAGTTATTCTTACTGCCTGGTACTTTCTTTTCCCCATAACTCCAGCTGTGTAATAAGTTGCAATACTTCTTAAAATATTTTCTTTTGATTTCTCAAAAGATTCTTTAGATTGCTTTTGCTTTTGCTGGATCACATAATTAGTTAGTTTCTCATTTTCTACAATATAATTTCCTAATATTTCAGTTTTACACTTTTTACTGATTGTATCAAAGAGGCCAACTAAAGCAGGTCTTTTATTAGAAGTGCACCCACCATGAATGACCATAGCTGCATCCATAGTGTCATTTCTTCTTCTAAGAAGAGTGGACGTAGACATTTCTTTTAGGGAAGTTGGACTTCTTGTTTGTCTTTGCACCTATGAATGTATAAATGAATCAACTTTATTTTAAGAGGGTAGAATATAGAATATGTACACAAAATATATGTACACATTCATGTACAAAACTAATTTGTTAGACATTTTTCTTTTTGTTTTCTATATTTAATGTACATCTATGATTGTAATAACAATTAAAAAAAATGTAAATATACATATCAAGTAATTAAGTAATTAGAAAACATTGTAATTAAATAGAAATGTGTGTAATAAAATTATTGTTAAAAAAAAAAAAAAAAAAAAAAATGTACACATAATATATAATATACAAGTGAGATAATTGTTTAAATTAAACACTTGAATTGAACATATATTTACAAATAATAAATAAATAAGTTACCGGTGAGTTTTGGTAACTTTTGAGTTCTTTGGATGCATCCTCTGATGATTTCTTGGCCACATTTATCTAGCAAATAAATAGGTCAATAAATATAGATGAATAATTAAATTCTCCTTACATAGCACAAACAAATACTGAAACATATATGGGAGAATTTAAAACGTGATCAGTACATAATGTTTCCTGGCATTCTCAATATATACTGAAAGGATTTATCAGTCATTTCATTCATTTTATATCTAAACAAATCGCTAAAAATTATGGGCAGCTATATAAATACGATTTAACAGTGAATAGTGTCCATATATTGACAACTGATTCAAGAATGGCATATGAATATTCGATGATCTTCGATCTACGGCGCTGGCTTAAATATAACATATAGCTTACCTTTCGCTTTAAATTACTGATTTTTCTGCGAAGAACTTTCAATTCAGAATTTGATTGAAGCTTCTCCTCTGCCAGTTTCGTCTGTGTTTCTTTTTTCGCCTTCATGTAATGCGCTACGGCGAAGCGCTGATTTCCTTTTATTGGCATAGTGGCTGCGAGAGCGGATATCTTTAGCCGAGAAGAACATCATGTCAGAGTAATAGTGGTACGTAATCTCTCAAATTCTGAGGAAACTACAACCAAAAGTCGAAAACAAAAAACATACGTTTCTTACCAAGACATCGTGGTATCAATACATCGAAAGATCAGCTCAGTTCTCCTCAATAAAAAAAACTTTATTGAAGCTGAAGTTCGGGATTTTTCAATTATTTCCCGCAGGCAGTGAAAACCATTCAAGAGAAATGTCTCGCTAAAAATACTGTTTCAATATTTTCTTTACGAATTTGGTATCAACATGAAGAAGGATTTAGTGACATTTCAAATAAATTATGTTCAATATTTGGCGCGCTATCCCATGGGGCGTATTGAGCATTTTGTAAACACAATTAATATCGGTACCAGTCTACAAAGAAAAAGACGCGGTCATAGACGCCATTTTTGACATCAAATGCGTGACGCGAAATCAGAGACAACTGACCCGGCGTGCCATTGAATTGAACCTTTCGTTTTTTGATCATTCACATAAGTTATATAGCTAATTGCAAAATCGTTGTCGGGTTGAAAATCATGAAAGCTATGACCAAAAGGAATTCTGGGAAATTAAAACTCTCAAATAAAACCGTCAAATGATCAACCTTTTTATCCAGACTTGTAGGATCTTAGTTAAATAGCTCATATATCTTCAAAACTACGGGAACATTGAATATATCTGCAGGTAATATGCAGGTCATGAACTGATTTCCCATGCATCCTTGTGGTCTCAGCTTCTATGATTTATGATTTTCAACCGACAATGGTTATGCAATTAGCTATATATACTATGGAAATCACTATTAAAAGTGGTAACATTTCGGTTCGGAATTTTGTACCACGTGATCACTTTAAGTCAATCATTTCGTTAAAAAATGGTACAAAACACTCCAGTGAGACAAAATTCCGAACAGACATGTTACCACTTCAGAGATCAGTTTCCATAGTAAAAAGAGATTTGAATATTTTATATAATGTTACAGAAAAATTGAACGCTAAAATATTCTTAAAATCCATAAGAATATAAACCAGATATAAACTTATTTGCTGAACGTTGTGGGAGATCGCTGATGGAGTCGTTATTATGAGCCTCTATTTGCAAACGCGTATTTCCTTTATAGAAAGCAAATTAGAACTTGACATCAAGATTCTAAAAAGGCCGAGTTTTGGTGAAGGTTGTTTAAGGTCACATGCAACCAATCAACAAACTTTTAATCAATAAAAGATAATCATCAGTGTTGTGAATACTCTGGCAACGTTTTATAGTTCTACCGTCACTATAGTGTTCGAGTTATAACAGTTTGAAGTTGCCTAATGAGCTGTTTCCGAATAATACCTGAAGACATTCTATATTTGACGAAGGTGGACTTGTACTTGTACTGTTGGAAACGCTTCGTCCACTACTACGTTTAGATTGTATATTACATCATTTCTCTATACCTTTCAAACTACCTTTGTGTACTGAAGATGGTGGGAGTATGGCGTGTTTGGGTCAAAAGTGACGTACTGAACGCGAGTAAAGATCTGAGAATTTTACGAAGATGAAGTGAAGATCAGCCGTTTTGAATATGGCTGCTCTATCATGAAATATAACCGGCAAAAACTATCAAATGAAAAGTCAGAATCAATTGTTTTCTAAAGACTTTGTTTGGAAAATGCATTGGATTGAACGCCTCTTGCCATCCAATGCATTTTCCAAAATCTTAGAAAACCATCGATTTTATTTTTAATGCCATTTCTCCTGGGTCAGACATTATGATCTGAACTGACTTCGCCCTTTTACTAATTTCTAGCTGCTCATTTCATTTCTGGAGTTCAATTTGACACTGCTGTTAGATTTATGGGAGTTAGGGTCACATGGCCTCTTAGTGCAAGTCGCCTATTGTGTGGCTCAGCACATTCTGCCGTATTCGGTATGATTACCAGAGTATAATCCACAGCTATTCGATAGAAAGATGAAATCATTTGGGGCCGATAGGGTATTATTCGAGTTATGCGCATTTCAAATTACACATATCATAGTTCGAATTACACGCTTTTTGAGTTACGTGCTTGACCACACCCAAATCTGTCTATGCCACACCAGAGCATAACTAAAAGTGACTAAGAGTATTTAGTGAGTTCGAGTTACGTGATGTGTGCGTAAAACGCACTATAAAGTTTCGTGGAGTTAAACATTTTTTTATAAAAGACTAAAAAAAACAAGCTTGAAAAGGATTTCAAAATATAAGTACATCGCAGAGGCGTGATCGAGGTAACATGAATAGTCAACTTTACTAAAAGGTGCAGCAAACAAACAAACAAAAAGGAATTCTACAAATAAATAAAACAAGCAAATATATTTTTGTCGCCAGAACAACGTACAGGCCAGGCATATAGTCCCACCTATAATCCCACCTTTATTCTTTTCTAACATCATTCCATGAGTGAGGCAGCTAATTGGTTTGCCCACTCTCATCGGCTAAGTGTGAAAGCAATATGAACGTTGTTTACCAAACAAAAATGATAAGGTGGCTCAAAACACTTATATTCTTTTGAATGCCTTAACACCATTTTTTTTATAATTTAAGATTAATTCTTTAATGCCAAATGTTGTCTAATATAAAATCGTGCTTTTTAAAAGAAACGCATTCTTATTTGCTTGTACATGTAAAGTTGGAAGTGGGGGGTGGGTACTCAGGGGTATCAATGACGGGGAGGTGCGAATGAGGCCAAACGTTTTAACCTAAAAAAAGGCCATTACGCAAAAACAAGACCCCAAAAAAAGTCCAACGGCCCAGAACGTAACCCCCAAAAAGTCCATTTTTTCATAAAAAGTTAAAGTAAAAACACCAAGAGAATGCGAGATAGTTTATATGCGTCCACCTCTATTTACATGTATTCATCGTTCATCTGTCACAAAACTTTAGGCAATATAGTCTGTGTCATGTCATGTCATTTCCGTAGTTGAAACTTGTTAATGAAATCGTTTTACATAAAATCGAGAACGGTAGGGTATCATTTTTATCAACGCCAAAAAAAGTCCTTGCCAAAATCTTTATATCAATAAAAGTCAATCTACACCGGCCAAATGGATGTAACGAACTCCCAAGGAAAGCACATAAATCGAAGCATATGTATGTATAACTTTATTTAAACACGAAAGACATCGTTGAGCTCACAGGCATGTTCGTTCCAAAGAAGTACATTGATATATGCCCAGTAAGGTAGATTTTCCGCGAGTATAAACTGAGTTTCAAAAGTTCGTTGTTGGACGTTGTATTTGCCGTCGATCGTAGTAAATGCGACTTTTACGGCTTCGACCGGGCCACTCTGACTTCGCTAGCGCTTCTTTTGAGAACGAATAATAATAATATAACAGCGTAGTTTGTGATACGCATTTCGTTACATTAAAACTCTGACTTCGTTTCGTTTGAGAACGAATAATAATAATATAACAGCGTAGTTTGTGATACGCATTTCGTTACATTAAAACTCTGACTTCGTTTCGTTTGAGAACGAAGAATAATAATATAACAGCGTAGTTTGTGATACGCATTCGTTTTACATTAAAACTCTAACTTCATTAATATTAAGCAGACGAGTCAACTCGTCTAATTTATTCACGAGTTGAGTCAAGTTGACTCGCTTCGTGGGCTTCACATCGTGTGAGATCCAACTAATTTGCATCTTCATTAATATTAAGCAGACTAATTTATTCACGAGTTGACTCGAGTTGAGTCGACTCGCTTCGTGGACTTCACACCATATGAGATCCAACTAATTTGCATCTTCATTAATATTAAGCAGATGAGTCAACTCGTCTAATTTATTCACGAGTTGACTCGTGTTGAGTCAAGTCATTAATTCATTAGACGAGTTGACTCACTTCGTTCGTATCGGACATGTATGGTATTTTCGGCGAACCATGAAAAGTAAGTAATCTTGTTCAGCGGGTTCTTGCGACATTTCAAACAACAATTTATTCATATCTCGTTGTGTCGATGTGGTTGGATTCTTTCGTTTCTCCGTTATTTTCTGGTAGGTCGCTTTCTCATCTAATAATTCATGAATCTTTTTGTTGGAAACACATCGATTCATTACAACAACGGTTTTGCCTTTGTCTGCTGGGAGGATGACAAAAATAGCACAGCACAGCAGCGTAACAGGACATTCTTTTGACTTTTATCCATGTATTGAAGATTCTGGATGTTTGTCCAACTGAAATACCAAACGTGTCACCTAAAAAGTGAACATCTAATATTTTTTTCTTAATCTTACCAGAGAAAGAGTAAACTCTTCCCACTTGGTCAACAAAAAAAATGCTATTATTACCGGATGACTTGATGGTATCCTTGCATCCTCTCCAATAAGTAATTGAATTTGACTTCTTGACAAATGAGAACACTAGGTCAAGCTTGGAACGAGTTAGTCCCGTGTACCGGTAACAATTTTTAGTACATGTTGACTTTTCACGGGCGTTTCGTTTGTTTTTGACTCATTGAATGATATTGTCTCCTGATCTTCGCTACTTTCGGAAGGATTGTCACATAAATGTTTCTTTGGGACTTGATACTCGCCCTCATTTCCTCGAGTTCGTTTCCTTGTTGTTGTCATTACAGTTCTCATCTTTGGTGGCGGCCTTGTAGCCTTTGGCTCCTTTACGTCGTATTCTTCCATGTACGTAGTTGGTGTACGACACTGGCTGTGTCTATGACCAGCTATAAAATGGTTACTGTAGACTTTTGTGCTGAAGGTGACTTTGAATTTGTCTCTTTTTATCGCTTTCCCCCTTGTTCTTAAATCTTCCTTCATCAAAGGCGAGTAAAACAATTAGCTTTTCGAGATATCTACGAATGAGCCTGGGGTCGCATCTGTGGTATGTTGTATGTTATCGGTGCTGGGTCTTGTCCATTTTCCAGACTTGTAGCAAATGCTAAAGCAAACACTCCACAATCAGCCCCATGGTGAGATCTGTGTCTGGATTTGTTATACAGGTAATTTGTTTGATAGTGAATATTGTAAGATATCCTCTGTTGAGGCTGTCATAACAATTAACTACATGTTTGTCACAGCCAGTGGGTTGATCCAGTATAAAGGGCTTGTACACATTCTCCAGTACAAACAGAAAGCATTAGTGCTGGCCCTAGAACAATATCTTCTAAGCCTTGTATATCAGGGAACTGTTCATGGAAAAGATTTTGGCCATAATAATTAGATTCGCCTGTTTTTTTTTTTGATGTTTTGTAACAGTGCATGTGGACTGGTCAAGGTAGATAATGTCTGGCTCATCTGGTATTTCAATAGCACAAGGTGTTGGACTACATGTAGTAGCACAATGTGCCAGATCTGTAGCAGCAGGTGTCAGATCAGTTGCAGCAGATGGTGGGCCAGTAGCAGTAGGTGGCAGACGAGTTGCAGCAGGTGGCATATCAGTTGCAGCAGGTGGTGGGTCAGTAGCAGCAGATGGCAGATCAGTTGCAGCAGGTGGTGGGTCCGTAGCAGAAGGTGGCAGATCAGTTGCAGCAGGTGGCATATCAGTTGCAGCAGGTGGTGGGTCAGTAGCAGCAGGTGGCAGATCAGTTGCAGCAGGTGGCATATCAGTTGCAGCAGGTGGTGGGTCAGTAGCAGCAGGTGGCAGATCAGTTGCAGCAGGTGGTGGGTCCGTAGCAGAAGGTGGCAGATCAGTTGCAGCAGGTGGCAGATCAGTTGCAGCAGGTGGTGGGTCAGTAGCAGCAGGTGGCAGATCAGTTGCAGCAGGTGACTGATTAGTTGCAGCAGGTGGTGGGTCAGTAGCAGCAGGTGGTGGCATAGCAGCAGTCATTAGATTTTGTATTAGAGTGCAATTTAGAAAAGTGTGAAATAGTACTAATTTTAAATAGTACTAAATAGTGCTATTTCTATTGTTTTCTATTGTTTCATTAGTGCTGTTTAGTACTAATTAGTTATTTAGTTTTGAAGCTTTTCTAAATTGCACTCTATCTCAGCAACTGCTCCAACTCGTCTAATGAATTAATGACTTGACTCAACCATTGTATATATTTATTTTTGCTTTATAAACACTACGTAATGAGTAGAAGTAATACAAATATGGAGTATAGAAAGGTATTCATACTACATACTGGAACACGCCCATTAGACAGTTATACCGGAAACTGGAGCGGGGAGTACCTCAAGGAATTTTAAAACCCGCGAAAAAATGAATGCACCGTGAAAACGAAACAAAACAAACAAATAAATAAACATACAAAAAAACCCTATAATATCACTATGAAAGAAATAAGATAAGATTTCGTCTCGTGACATCATATTTCAGTCAGGCATTGATGAACTTTATATTTCGTCAGTTGAATGCATATCATTCAGCTGTCTTAATTTGGCAATCATTACACAGGAACAGAGAAATGTAGCAAGGTGAAGGTGAGACTATTGAGGGAACTGATAGAACTGATTCTGGTACCCGTTAATTAGAATGTATAAATATTGAATTCAAGTCTCATAGTAAGTGACTGAACTATAGATATTCAAAATAAAGTTTAACCAGAAATCTAAAATGCTTTTTTACACTTGTGTATTTGGCATGCCAGAGTACCTGTGTGCATTTATTATGTAGTTTTAGCTGGTCAGTAACCCTGATAAGTCCTATAAGTGACGCCGGGAGGAATCAGTTTCAATGTTTTGATTGAATGATATACTGAAACCCCATTTGAACTTTTTTTTCTTCTGAAACAGGAAATGGCTTTTCCGTGTCATAGAAGAATTAATACATGCAGAAGGAATTAGACCTCAGGGCCGTACATAACCCAAAATTAAAGGGGGGACAGTACGTATTTAACATGTAGCCTTTCAGCAGAGTTGACAACAGATCGTGAAATGATTACTGGATTACTCGAACGTGTTATTATTATTATTATTATTATTATTATTATTATTATTATTATTATTACTTGGAGAATCATTCGGTCCGAATTTATTGGAAAAAAGCATCGCTTCATCTGTAAATTCCTCGTTAAATAAAATAAAGTGTTATTATTATACGTTGGGTTGGAATAAAACTGGAGTTTGTCCTGAAAAATCATAAGAGAGTTCCACGTGACATTGCTCTCAGTGGGCTTCACATTCTGGACTCCAGAGTTCAGAGGTTTCACGGACCAACAAAATATATTTTTCATGAGGAAACTAGAATGATAGGGCTTTCAGGCAACATAAATATTAGTTGTAAAAATAATATACACCTGGAGTTATGGAGTCGCGTATTATCCCATAATTTGTCTCGATTCTGAGATTGGTGTAATTTGTTTGTACCTAGAAACAGCTGAAATGTGTATTCTTTGTGTCTTCTCGTTACTGCGTGCGAGCCTCGCGAATATGCATAATTTTACCAAATTTTCACCGGCGCCAAGGACGTGTCAGACGGTATTTTCAACTTTCTTATTTGTTGGAAACAGTAAAAAGCGCTGAAACTTTTCCAAAATAGTTCACCCAAGGCTTTCATTCGGTGAAAAAAAATGGATTTCCGATTTTTCAATTTTGTCCGACGATTCTCGGTATTTCCTGATAGTCGCTCTTAAATAATCTCCCCGTATTTCATCAGAGATGGGGTATCGGAGGGGAATTTGCTCGTATAGAGCCATACAAAATGAAAATGAAATGCGCTATATAAGAACCGATTTATTATTATACATAAACCAGAAAACAGTAAAGCCATTGATCGATACTTGTAGTTTTCATTGCTTTCACCACAGATTCTAAGCACAGGGAAGGCATATACCCATTCTCCAAGTGATCGAGGGAGATCTTATATTTGCCCTCGAAGAGAGGATTTGAGAGAAGAACTCCAAATTCGAAATACTCATTTGACCAAATTTTCCCTCTAGTTTTATCAAAGACTTTTGAATCAATGGCAAGGGTAGTTGACTGAAAAGTCTGACCTGGCAGTGAAGCTGTCTCCCCAGCCAAGGATTGGTGGACGTTCTCGATCGAGTTCTGGACCACTGCACTTGCTAGTGGGGCAGGCTGAATTGGGATCTGATGAATATAGCGTATTTGGCGATCGAAGCCATTATATATATTATATTAGCACTTCTAAGTAAACAGATCCCAGTAAACACTCCGAATTAGCAGATCAACACACATTTTTTCTATTCTAAGCATTGTTTCAGCTAACGATGTTAGGTTATTTTGTGAGCGAAGCGACCATGTGGCGAACGACGCAGTCGTGAGTGGTCATTAAAACATTTTTATATTGTAAATATAAATCGAATATGGCTCATATGCTAGAGGTGTAACAGTACAAAATATGTGATTCACATGCCAACTTTATCATAGTGTATAGTGTATAGCTTGCCATTCAATAACATCAATGTGATGTTCAATTTGCAATCAAACGGAAGTGACTTGATTGCGGTTATGATGATTTTCTATACTATGCATACACTCTAGAAATTTTGCGAATATCATGACAAAAGGCCGTTCATTGAGTGTACGTGTACACGTCTAAACCTCTAATTGCTTTTTTTAACGTATTTTGTCACAGCAGTGTGCTTACATTATGTTTAGGGTAAGAAAATTGTTGTAACAAGCCCGAGCTCTCAAGCTATTTAATTATCCCTTGCCTCCCCCCCCCCCCCCCCCCCCCAAATATTATATAGGGTCAATTATTTAGAGGCCTTCGCACTATCATTTTCGGGCCAAAATTCATATGTATTGACCATTGTTTTCACTAAAACTTCATATGTTTTCAAAGATACAGTTATATGCATGTAATCGTGTATTATTATCTGTCAACTTCAATTCTCGTGATAGTTAGGGGTACATATAGGTCATAGACAATCACTTGCAAAATGCTTGACACTCCCTACAAAAAATAGCATGGAATACCACAAATATAAGTTTTACGTTCTGATTAATATTATTTTGAATGAAATACCCTCCCATGATCCAATGTTGTCGAGATGCACGCAGTATTTAGCAATCATCCAGGGGGACGGGGGAGGGGAGTGACGAGAGAGTGGTGGTCATATTATCGTTCAAAATGGCCCAGGGGTGTCAAGCATTTTTGCAAGTGATTGTAGATATTGGCGATCGAATTCGCTGGCGATCGTCATCAAATGCCAGGTGTGCTATCTCCCGCGATTAAAACTGCGAATCGCTAAACCAATAGACAATTAGAGTTTGCAATTTTATTACGTGATTCATCACACTTTCAAAATGGGCAAGTAAAACAAGGTTGTCTTTTGGGCGGAAAAGCCGTCCCATTTCGATATTCATTGCAACGAATACAGCAACAGAGTGCTAAGATATGGCATTACAAGACATCGCAACTAGACTAAGCATACCAATGCAAAATATCCATTGTCAATTAATATGACACTTGTATTACTTGGACATCCAAACTGGCTAACATGGAGATGATTTTATCTTTGTAGCTGATGTAGTTGGCTATAATTTGCGCTAGGTCTTGAAGCTGGGCAGGAGATATCAAACTAAATTTGTGTCTCGAACATTTTTTTTATTCAGTTCCTGTAGAGTTTCCACTTAGCATAGTCGCCAATTGCGTAACTGGTTTATAGCTGACTCATAATCCATTTTGTCTTTTGTACTTCTGTGTGTACTTCCTGCTTCAAGTGATACCGATTCGATTTCGGTCAAAGCTCAATTTGAACCATTTCATCTGCATTGAATCTGACTGAAACCAGATTGTGCCACGTTCTTTTTGATCAGTGTGGTTGCCAATAAACAATAACAATAATAATCTTATAAGTAATGATTGAGGGAAACATTGTATAAGAAGAATTAGCGATATTAAGTTACGATGTTTCGACATCGTCATGGCCCAACACAATTTGGACCCGAGTGACCAAAATGAGCACTTCACAGTCCTACAAAAATGCAGGAACAAGCTGGATTGTTTGAGATACTAAATGCTCTATATCAAAGAACTAAGACCAAATCTGAATACCCAGTCTGACTCAATTAAGGCCAAGTTGTGTGTTTAACATTCTTGTCACCTTAGTAGTTAACTTAATATATGTACATATTTTTCGAACGTTATTATTATATATATTTCGAAGCATTGACACTGACATTGTCATTTTCTCTAATTTTGAGCGAGTTTGAGTCGATTGTTTGGCATCGATCGTAGGTGATCGGCCATGACAGTCTCCTACCTTCCCTAATTTTAGGGTAACTCAAGGGACTATTAGTAACTATCTCAAAATCGATCGGAATGGCTCCAAACCTCACACAATTCCAAAGGACAACACAATAAACAAGTATGACTACTTTGAGGGTTTGTATAATTTTATTTAGACGGTTTTCAAAGTTCGCTGTGAAGCTCCATACATCTACTGTAAGTCTCGCCACAAGTCCACTGTGGTTATTGTGGTGAAAATGATACCCTGCTGTGATTACCGAGCACATATTCTGTTTGTTTAGAAAACACATTGTAAGATAAGTAAGCTAAAGACGATAGAATGAATACTTTAATTCTATCTATAAAATGTAATTAGATGATCAGAAAGTCATAACTAGACAAGCGATCAGATTAATACGAGCGATTTGACGATGAAACATCTCTCGGCGCCGATTTTGCGTCAAAGATTTTCGGTCTTTCGTAACAACTTCGGTGTTCAATCGACCCAGAATGTAATAGTCCTATGAGAGAGGAGGAGGCGGAACTAAGAGAGCGCGGTAAGTTCGAATTTCGATTTCTATTGAGTTCAAATCAAACGGTCCTGAATGTTAATGAGGGCTCGGCTAAATTATCTTTTGACATGTCCCGAAACTTTATATCAGATAATTACCGTTCATTACTGAATTTCGACTAACCCGATTTAAACACAAAGGGTTCTATTGATAATTTTGAAGAAATTGACGTTCAAGGATGGCATCCATCAGTAACTTCGCCATACAAAAGCTCTTCAAATTTAGCCAAAATGTACCCTCGATTGCAAACCTGAGTTTCTAATGTAGAGAGAAGCCAAATATATCATTGTGTAGATACACATTTCCACTACAAGAACCTGCTTTAAAAGTGTAATCGCCAATAGAAAAGTAGAAAACAGCAGAGAAGTGACCTTTACTGACGCCATTTTACCCATTTTCTTTGTTAATTCAACCTTGTGATTTGAACTTCGCGCGCAAAAGACCATGTCTGAGAGTGCCAGTAATTAGGTTAGCGCCTTTTTATTGTCCCTCAATTGTGGCTAATGGTATAAATACTACAGCTTACATCCTAAAAATAGTTTAAATCCTCCTGTCGTATTTGTGTCGCTGCGCTATCACCCTGCATTTTCCTGATGAAAATATTGCCATGCAGGGTCCAAACGCAGTTCGAAACCCTGGGTTCTTTGTAGCGGCCTTACCTCTGCAAATAGTTTTCTTCTTTTGAGGGTCAGGTTTTCGTTAATGAATACGCTTACCCATTGACCAAATGTGTCTGACAAATCTATGGCATGCCGATTGTTTCAATAATACTTCTTTGTAATATATAAAACTCCTGTTGCCTAGTGTAATACTTTTGTGCAAATATATAAAACTTGTCTCACTCAAAATAAAACTTTTGCCTACATTTAATACTTCTGTGAAAATATATAAAACTTGTCTCACTCAAAATAAAACTTTTGCCTACATTTAATACTTTTGTGCAAATATATAAAACTTGTCTCACTCAAAATAAAACTTTGCCTACATTTAATACTTCTGTGAAAATATATAAAACTTGTCTCACTCAAAATAAAACTTTTGCCTACATTTAATACTTTTGTGCAAATATATAAAACTTGTCTCACTCAAAATAAAACTTTTGCCTACATTTAATACTTCTGTGAAAATATATAAAACTTGTCTGATATTTATAAAACTTGTTTTGCTTTACGTAAAACGTTTTGCTTTTACAGACCTCTTGTCGATATATAAAAATCCATATGCACGACTTTCTTTAATCAATGACATTATGTAATACTTATATGCAAATATTTAAAACTTGTTCGCAAATATAATACTTCTTTCCTCAAATAAAACTTGTTGCGCAAGTTTTTCCTTGGGATCCAGGTTATCGCGGTCAAATCCATCAAAGTCACGTGGTATTTTTAATTCGGAGGGAATTCTCCAAGCAAAATAAAATGGCGCACTCGTACGGTCAATCGCATGACGATTTAATCAGAAGATTGACCTCACTTGGATTCCTTAAACAAGAACTCTGGAGGAGGAAAGGAAAACGAAGATGAAGGTGTAAATCAAGATGTAAATGGTAGTTTACTTCAACTTTTCCCCAGTACCAGAGGAAGAGGAAGGCCAAACGCCTGCAGCTCTCAATCTGGGACCTCTCAAATTCAAACTGGAAGTGGAAGAAAAAACCGACAGAAACCGTACAATAGGAAGCCGAATCCATCCGTACCTGTTATAAAAGATGTCATCCTTTTGCCTAACCCCAACATCACCACCGTTCCTCGTGGCAAAATAAGGGAGGAGTTATATATTAGGAAGCTGGTGGCCACTGCAGTTGAGATATCAAGTGAAATGACAGCCTCAGAACTGCAGGACAGGTTTACATCTTTCTTTTCTCGTCGTTTAAAAGGAAAGGATTTTGAGGTGGTTAGAGCAGTTGGGAATAAAATCGTCCAGCCAAACCTGTCTAAAGAAGCTATAACGGTACGCGTACTAAAGCACCTTACTGGACAAGGTCCCGTTTATCTCAGAGCCAAAGCCTCTATTGAGTGCACTTTTTCTTGGTGCTCCGAGGATGAAGAAGAAAGTGATAACGACACGAAGGATGAAGAGAAGGCAGCTGCTTCCTCTTCCTATGTTATAGATGATGACGATGACGACGATGTTAAACAAGTAATAGATTACAATCCTACTGCCTCTGACTCTGACTCTGACTCTGACTCTGACTGACTCTGACTGACTCTGACTGACTCTGACTCTGACTCTGACTCTGACTCTGACTGACTCTGACTCTGACTCTGACTCTGACTCTGACTCTGACTCTGACTCTGACTCTGACTCTGACTCTGACTCTGACTCTGACTCTGACTCTGACTCTGACTCTGACTCTGACTCTGACTCTGACTCTGACTCTGACTCTGACTCTGACTCTGACTCTGACTCTGACTCTGACTCTGACTCTGACTCTGACTCTGACTCTGACTCTGACTCTGACTCTGACTCTGACTCTGACTCTGACTCTGACTCTGACTCTGACTCTGCCTCTGCCTCTGCCTCTGCCTCTGCCTCTGCCTCTGCCTCTGCCTCTGCCTCTGCCTCTGCCTCTGCCTCTGCCTCTGCCTCTGCCTCTGCCTCTGCCTCTGCCTCTGCCTCTGCCTCTGCCTCTGCCTCTGCCTCTGCCTCTGCCTCTGCCTCTGCCTCTGCCTCTGCCTCTGCCTCTGCCTCTGCCTCTGCCTCTGCCTCTGCCTCTGCCTCTGCCTCTGCCTCTCTCTGCCTCTGCCTCTGCCTCTGCCTCTGCCTCTGCCTCTGCCTCTGCCTCTGCCTCTGCCTCTGCCTCTGCCTCTGCCTCTGCCTCTGCCTCTGCCTCTGCCTTTGCCTTTGCCTTTGCCTTTGCCTTTGCTTGTTCCACATGCCCAACCTGCAACGAGCGCTTCCCTCTAACACAAATCGAAAAACATGCCGACTTATGCTGTGAGAAGTCGAGGGCACCAGAGGTATCCCTCTACGAGTCGCTGGTACTTGGTCCAGGTTCAGGTTTGGAGCAAAATGTCGCTCAGCCAGTCCCTGAAAGAAGTGAGCTTTATGTGGCAGAATCAGAAAAGGTCGAAGACCAGGAACAAGTGAGTGTCAAAACTATTTTGGAAAGTTGTTCCAAGCTTGTCCAGAAACCACCAACTGTGATGCACATCCGAAGAAAGTATGTATGGGAAGATTAACTTGTTGTTAGAAAAAAGCCCTGGATAAATCCTAAGAAAGCTATTTATGTCAAATTTGTTGGAGAGCCAGCGGTTGACTGTGGGGGACCTACACGGGAGTTTTTTACAGGTTTGTATAATAAAAACAATGTCATGGAATTTATACATACATTACGATACCTTTGAAATTAAGTATGAATAAGGTAGCAGCTCAAGAAAGATTACTATTTTTTAGTAATAATAAATAGTGATCTATTTTGTTTTAGATTTTTTGATTATTCTTGGAAAATGATGTATCTTTATAATAATTTTAACAATAATAATAATAATAATAATAATAATAATAATAATTTCTTGCTTTTATTAAAACAGAAATCATAGAGGCCATTAAAATGTACCTATTTTCATCGGATAAAGGGGGATATGTACCGATAGAAAGTACAATGGCTTTGGGCAGTCAGGCCTTCAAAATTGCTGGAGAAGTCTTTGCATCCTCATTAGCCCATGGAGGCCCTGGGCCAGGATATTTGGAACCTTTATCAATATCTATGCTATGGTCTTCAGAAAACTGACCTAACAGACCAAGTCATTAAAGATGAAAAACTCAGTGAATTTGAAACTCAGGTAAGATGAACCAGCCTTGGGATTAATTTTCTAAATTATATATTATCAAAGTTATTTGAATAATAATTCATGAACAAGACAATAGAAATCAACTGTTACATGCATGTCGGGGTTTGCAAATATGATACAAAATTGTCCTGATTGGCATATATTGCAAATTTATTCATCTTGAGGACCACTGGTGAAATTGTTAAGCCTTATATTTACAATAATAATTATTGATGTATTCAAAATAACATCAAAGCACTCAATTGCAGAAACGTTGTAGTATATGAGATGCAAAATGTGGAACATAACTGTTTAAGCACAAAATAGTGCTGAAAATTGTTGTTTTAACCTTGCTGGATGCGATACTAATCTAAAATTGATGATTCTGATATATTATTGAAATAAGTGATGCTTCACATTTTGCATCTCATTAGATATTTCAATGTATAAAATAATACATGTATACTATGACGTTTCTGCAAATGAGTGCAAGTGCATTCCATAATTAATATACAATATTCTGGCCATACATTATTGATTATGCAGTGTTTGTCTCTGACTCTGGTTTTTTCATAAATTAATCAATGGCCTTCATCAGTATTAATCAGAAACGTTGCGATCTTTGTACCGTAAACCTGACTGCAACTGCAAGATAAATATTCTGGCCATGTTGTTTGAGATTCAAAGATTTTCACCTGTGGCTTGAATTTGTATATTTATTTTACAAGGTCACTGATATTGTATATATTACACAATAATATCAATGATGATGATAATAATTTATTATTAGAGTGCAAACAATAAAAGCATGAAATAACTTACTAAGTAATACTAAATAGTACTAGCGTGCAATTAAGAAAAGCGTGAAGTAGTACTATTACTAATTAGTAGAATTACACAGGTGATTATAGAAAATCAAGCGCGCTGATTGGTCGAGAACTTCGGACTATTTCTCGATAGTTACCTACAGCATTTTGATAAAATGGCTGCCAGCTTTTGAAATATGAAATACAAATTTATTTTCTTTAAAATGCTTATTTATTTTTATTTTATCAAATAATCACCTGTGTAATTCTACTAAAACAATTAGTCACCACAGGCTCAGTGAATAGCAGTGATAATAACCTCGACTTCGTCTCGGTTATTATTCACCGATATTCACCTCGCCTTTGGTGACTAATTGTTAATTAGTGCTAATTAGTTATTTAGTTTTCACGCTTTTCTAAATTGCACTCTAGTTGTCAATAAATCCTTTTTAATAAGTACTATGTAATACTAATTAGTTAGTACTATTAAACACTTTTTTGTTTAATAGTATTATTACTTATTATTATTATTATTATTGTTTGCACTCTATCACCATATTTTTGTAATAGATTACTAATATAAATACAAGAATAATCTGACATTTATATGCTAAATTGCAATTTGTATCTTTTTTCTATTGAAGCTGGGAGAAATAACATCAGACCTTGATGTCAAAGCCTGCTATATTGCAGTGAGTTCAATAAAGCTTTCTTTCATAATATTGTTTTAATATCAATAACTGAGTGTGACATGATGTGGTTGATATGCATGTGGTGCCTCTGATATAATATTTACAAACATATACCAGTAATTACTCGTGCCCAGGCCAAAGGCCGGGACAGGAGTCTTAAATTGGAGATTGTCTTGTTGTTGTTGTTGTTGTTAGTGGTTGCATCCCAGTGCTCAATCGCACCAGGGCATGAGTGAACACGTATTAAAACGTCTAGTTCATTTTGTAAATTACAGTAAATTGTTATATTCAATTCAATATTCAGGTCAGTGTTGATCAAGGGCTGTTTGGAACCCAAATTACCCATGATAGAACAACTTGCACAAGGGCTAAAATTATTTGGAGTTCTTGATCTCATGAAGAAATACAGTTTGCAGCTGGAAAGTGTGTTTACTCCAAAGGGATGGGTAGACATAACCTGTGATGAGTTCTTGGAATTACTTCACCCTACCTACAGTGATGATTGGTCAAGTGCAAAAGATCTGGAAGTAAATGTCTTTAAACATTTGGCTGATTTGGTGAATTACCTTCACTATGAAGGTATGTACAGTAGATGTTTTATATTAGGATATATTGCCATGACTACAATCCTATGATACCCCACCTCCCCCTCTCATAATCACAAAACCACTTACAGCATTGCTGTGTTTGTGTTCTTGTAGTAACTTACTACTAACTAAAATGAGAAGGACAAATAATTGCTAATATAATTATTTTTAGAAAATACACAGGAACCTAAGGAACGTGGAGCAAATGAAAGACCTGATGAAATTCATCACAGGAACAAACAAGGTCCCTCCCTTAGGATTTCCCAAGGAAATCCATGTGTCATTTGTACATGGTTGTAAAGATGGCTGTAGATGCAGGCCAACATCGTCGACCTGTGACTTGAGGCTGTATCTACCAGTCCACTATCAAAAATATGATGAATTTAAGGAAGTTGTTCAAAGCTCTCTTAGAGACTGCCAAGGTTTTGGTAAACTCTGATAAAATACATTTTTGGTAATTTTATAGCATTTGTTACAGTTGAAGCATTGTATCTGTTTACTGTTATTCATATTGGGACAGTAATTTAGTTTTATACAGACCCTGGGCCACATGGCTACTGAAATTCACTGTCTGGCTTTGAAGGCTGGCAGCAAAAAAGGCTAAGTAATCAAGGCTTGAATGTCATCTCAAAGCAGGTTGCCTTTTTGTTGGGAGAAATTTCAATTAACAATGGAGGACTTTCATAGTGGCCATCTTGTAGGATAAAACAATTTGTTTTTCTCAATTGGGAACAATATGCAACAATATGCTCATTGTTCCTGTCCAACAATATGTCCAACAAGATGGATGCTGTGAAAACTCTATAGGAAGAGATCAGATTTTACAAAAATTGAGTTCTTGTTTAATATGTAATGGTTTGCTTTGTTACAAGGGAAAGTGTTTCTATTATTTATTTGGACAATGTACATGTACATTATACATTATCTTTATATTATTTTCCATGATAACAACCCTGGCATTGAGGTTGACTATACTCTGCTAGATACTTACAGTTTGAAGAAATAAATTTATACCATGATTTCCATCATCTTGGAGTGGGTTTACAGCCAACTCCAACAGTATTCTGTCATGATCACTCACTGTTACTGATGAACGTGGAACCACAACATGATTGTTTGTTTGAAGTTCTGGTTCTGCTTCATAATCATCAGTGCCATAATTCAATGGATCAATCTCGTGATCCAAAACCATTCTAATCGATGGTTAATTTGAATGAGCTCTTTGGTAAAATCCTTCTGTCCAAATTTGAAAAGGAGTTTTGTAGTTTGCAGTTCTGATTGGATGATTATTCCATTGTAATATAAACTCTTCAAGATACCGACTGATCCTTGGTAGGTATACATAGTGCAATGCATAGAGGTGAAGCTCATTCAAAGGATCAAGTGCAAAAGAGATAGCTCCAATAGAACTTCAAATACATCAAGTTCTGTTGTCATATCACTAAAATTCTTCTGTTTGGAGCCCTAATTCACTGTTGTCGTCGTTGTAGTGTAATTCTGGATACGCCAACCATTTTTGAATTTTTGTCCGAAAACAACGAGTTTCTCTTAAATATTTGCTCTGTTTCTTTTTCTTGGCGACCACAAAACGTGGCCTACCACGTGTCTAACGCCATTATTTATCAAAGCCGTGCGTCTGAATCATTGAAAGCTGTGTCGCTTTCCCGTTCTGAAGGTATGACACCTCTCGTGTGGTACCTTGCGCGAACATCTTTGTAGATTTTGATTAGTTCCTGCCATAAACTCATTTCGTCGGACAACCATAATTGTGCTCAAAAACTCGATAAAATAGCACCAATCCCGAACAGTAGCTTGAGAAATACTACAATATTTTCTCGCCACACCTTAAATAGTCCCGTAAAAAACCTTTTCTCGAAGCTGTTCATCTGGAGGTAGAGATCGACAAAAATCTTCGGGACTGGTTACGAATTCTTCAGTACCGGTCCGTCCATGATGGATTTCCAACCCGCGGTAGCCTGGATCCCAAGGATAATATTGTGCACAAGTTTTATTTAGGAAGAAGTATTATATTGGCGACTAACACGTTTTTATATTTGCATAAGGAAGTATTCTAAGTGTCATGATTAAAGTGAAAGTTCTATATCACAGGTCGCCGGATTTTTTATATATCGACAAGAGGTTCTGTAAAAGCTAAAACGATTTTTACGTAACAGCAAAACCATTTTATAAATATCAGACAGGTCTTTAATGATTTTGCACAAAAGTATCTAACTGTAGGCAAAAGTTTTCATTTTTTGTGACTCGGGACAGAGTTTATATATAGTTTCACACAGAAGTCTACTGTAGCCAGTTTGGTACTATTGGGTTGGAGTGAGACAGTTTTATACATACTTGCAACATCAAGTCTTAAATGGAGGCAAAAGTTTTTTATTTTGGTGAGACAATTTTTATATATTTCAACAGAATATAATGTAGCCAAAAGTTTTATTGTGATTGAGACCAGTTTTATATATTTGCACAAGTATTATGTAGGCAAAATTTTTTATTTTTTAGTGAGACAAGTGGTTATATTTTTCACAGAGTTTTAAATGTAGGCAAAAGTTTTAATTTTGAGTGAGGACCCGTTTTATATATTTGCACAGAAGTACTAAAATGTAGGCAAAAGTTTTATTTGAGTGAGACAAGTTTTTATATATTTGCCAAAAGTATTTAAATGTAGGCAAAAGTTTTAGTTTGAGTGGACAAGTTTATATATTGCACAGAAGTATTAAATGGAGGCAAAAGTTTTATCTTCTGAGTGAGACAAGCTTTATATATTTGCACAGAAGTACTAAATGGTAGCAAAAAGTTTTATTTTTTAGTGAGCAAGTTTTATATATTTGCACAGAAGATTAAATGTAGGCAAAAGTTTTATTTTGAGTGAGACAGTTTTATATTTTGCACAAAAGTAATTACACCTAGCAACAGTGAGAAAGTTTATATATTACAAAGATATTATTGAACACTCGGCCATGCCATATGGTGCCCGTTTGTGTCAAAAATACTTATGTCAAATATAAAACTGTAATGTCAAATATAACTTGTATGTCACTGATATAATACTGTGTATGTTCAATATACAACTTGTATGTTTTTTTCACTGATATAATACTTGTCTGTCAAATATACAACTTGTATGTCAATATAAAACTTGTGACAACAAAATAAAACTTGTTTCCAAATATAACGTGTGAACGAAATATAAAACTTGTTCTCAACATAAACTTGTGAACACGAAATATAAACTTGTGCACGAAATATAAAACTTGTTTCTCAAATCTAAAACTTGTGCACGAATTACAACTTTTTTCTCAAATTAAACCTTGTGACACAAATATAAACGTTTGTCAAAACTTGTGACACGAAATAGAAAACTTGTGCACTAATATATACAACTTCAAGTGGACGGCGGTTCATCACTGACAGCGGATGCTCCCTGTCTACAAGAACGCTTGCTAATCGTTTCAATGAAAGTCATGGATTTTTTTGATAGATCTGCGTACATATCTGAATGGCCTGCCAATATTCAATACTGAGCTTCAAGAAATTTATTCTCACAATACCTGGAAACCTTGGCAGAACATGTCGACTTGCTGAAGAACAATCGGCTTTTTGTCTTGGTATTTAACATTGATTAAATTGCGACAGACGTCCCGAGCTACCTGCAAATCCACTTCAGACTCTTCCGCACTTCTGAGAGAGACCTGAAAATGCGCTTTGCGATTTCCTTTGGGAACTATAAAAGTCGTTTATCGATCATTTCTGATATCCGTGTTTTGCATAGCTCTACAGGACACTAACTACATTTCTCCAGTTGCGCCTCTGAGGGGTCAACGCGGACGACCGAGTGCCCTCATCGGATAGGTCATCTAGTCAGCTTGAGAGAACGGGGATGTTCATGGACAAAATCAGTGATTTGTTGGTAGTGTCACGAGACGATCGTTAGACGGCGCAGGAGAATTCTCTTGGAGAGGAGAGGCCCTCATTCATGACAGCACTGATCCAAGAAGCTTGAATGCAATGGTAGAGGCCTGTTTGCAAGTAGTCCAAATCTCAGGGGAGGTTTATGGTTCGTAGAGCTCTTGTTGGAAGGGGGTGTTAAAAGTGCAGAGACGGTCGTTGAGAGAGTCACTCTTCAGAGTTGACGATGTCTACTGGCAGGGACTGAAAGCGGTATCCTTCTCCAAAGACGTTGTTACCAATGTTCCTCTCCCAATGCATTATGGTGAGTGTATTGTGATTTGTTACCTTGGTTTGTATGATAACCATGAACTTCCTTTAGGGACGAATTCGATTCTTTTACTTGGTATCTTTTTTTACGTACATTTTTTTACAACGTGACTTTAACATTCGACGACCTCATGGTCGTGTATCACGTGAATCCCTAACACAGGAACCCGGTCCTATTTTACTAACATATTATTGTAGCATCTCTTAAAACTTTTCGGAATTCCTTCTAAACATGCCTCCCCCTCCTTGATGGAGTAATGCCCATCGACACTTAAATACACTGGGGGGCTGTCATTGTTTCACTCAACGTCCAATCTTTAATCTTCACATCGAAAGCCAACGATTCTTGAAACTTGTCTTCATTCATAAACCTTATCTTTTATATAGTAACTGCTCCTTACTCCAGGTGTCAGTTCCGTCGAGTTCCAATGAACAAATCTTGGTGATTGTCTCGACAGTCGTCCTTGCCTCCAACGCGTTACCTTTAACGCTCTAACGTGAACCATCTGTACACGGATGACCTCCACAATTCTTCCAAGTGGCCCTTCCCGCGGTAACTCTATTTCAGTACCAATACAATCCCGTCAGGGGACTTTATTTCTTTCTTAGGCGAACCACCATTTTTCCCTTTCGATTTAGAGCTGGAAGCCATTCACGAAGCACCGACCCCAAAGTGAACCAACTCTGGACGCGCCTACCACTGTTTTCTCAAGTTAAACTTGTGTTGCGTCAATCAACCGAGTCCGTAGCAAACGTCCTTCCTACTTGACAAAAATAAAATGATTGGCGTGCGATGCACGTCTCTGAGGGGTGCGCTGATTGCTCAATTCACTGTCTGTGCAGTTTCATGAGTGAATTTCCGCTCCTGGGATCTGTCATCACTCTTCATCATAGTGATGTCCTGCGTGAGATAATTCCATAAGTGCTCTTTTTTTGCCGTCTTTTATCAAGACTCGTGTACACCACCCACAGTGAGTTGCTAGCGGCGGGTTGAAATGCAATGATAACCTTTTGTTTTGCTGCTGTCTACTCAATCTTTGTCTTTGTCCTAACTGTTTCAAAACGAGTTCACAGCATTCTCGCTCTCCCACCGATGAAGTTACTGCCATTGTTCAGATAACACCTCCCGGAGGCCTCGGTCGCTTCAGACCATACGATAGAATGCGTTTAAGAAAGCTCTGGTGCCCATGCTGTATGCATATTTCAAGATGGACAGCTCTAGATGTTAAGGAGTGGATGCCATTAGGATCGAGAACTATTCTATTCTTCAACTCAAAAATTCGAATTTAATGTCTTTCACCATATCATTCCTGTCCGATGACCTATTTTTAGGGAAAAATACTAAAAAGTTCCAGGCGATTTTTATTTTAGGAGAAATTTCCAGTTGTTAAAACCCGTCTGTCGACCGAAAATTTTCGGCTAAATAATAGCCAAATTTGAACAGTCGTTGTGTGTTCGCCTCTAGCTCTACAACAATGACATTCAGTACACTGAATAAACGTTTCATGGTCTTTTTTCTACTGCATAATTTATTTTTCTGTAACTTCTGTAGTTGTTTTTCATTTTCAAATTTTGTTTTACAAAAGGTATACTGAGCGCCATGAACGGAACGTTGAATATATGCAATGTTTGAGATACGAAAAAGGAATCTGTACAAATTTTTGCGGCATGAAATAATAGTTTTAATCATAAAATATAATACTAAACAGAATTCATACTTGCTTGAATGGGTGAAATTTCGTATAAACGTTGTTTAAACAAAATTCGTATTTTGCTGTTATCTGATCGACCATCTATGCTAATTTTAACTTTTGCGAGAGTTATTTACGACTATCGAAACACAAACATTGTTGAAAATCATTCCTATTGACTCGAACATTGTTTTCCATCAGCAGCAATCAACTAAAAATGCAAGATAGCCGTGCTTTGGCGTTAGGTTTTGTGTTTGGATGACAAAAATGTCCGCCACAGGACGAAAATTATGCTAATTTTGGCAGTCCCAAGCATAATAGTTTTATTTCTCAAAAATGCTACATTGAATTCCCAAGCTTGAAACTTTCTAAACTGATAGAGCAAACGTGAAGCTTTCCTGAGGCATGGCGTTTTCATCAAAAATTTATGTACCAGATTCCTTTTTCGTACCTCAAACATTGCCTATATTTCAACGTTCTGTTCATGGCGCTCAGTATACCTTTTTAAAACCAAATTTGAAAAATAACTACAGAAGTTACAGAAAAATAAATTACACAGTAGAAAAGACCAAGATACGTTTATTAAGTGTGCTTAATGCCATTGTTGTAGTTCTAGAGGTGAACACACACCGACTGTTCAAAGTTGGCTTATAATTTAGCCAAAAAAATTAAGTAGACAGACGGGTTTTTAAAAACTGGAAATTTCTCCTAAAATAAAAATCGCTGGAACGTTTTAGTATTTTTCCCTAAAATAGGTCATCGAAAGGAATGATATGGCGAAATAAAATTAAATTCGAATTTTTTGAGTTGAAGAATTAGTCTGGATCCTTACTGGCATCCACTCTTAAACACGTGAACAAACACAAATACCGCTTTGCCCTGCGCGTACTTCTCCCTTGGATTGTCACAAATGGTCCCGCATAGTCCACTGCAACGCGTGCAAACGCTCGCAAGGGTAGCTTGAGACGGATCTTCGGAAGAGGGGCCATTATCTGCTTCGCTGGTACAAACCTTGTATCTTCTGCAGCCGTAGCATTCTCTCTCCCAGTCGCGAATCTCTTCTCTAGCTTTCATTATCCAGAAGCGTGTTGACAAGGATGACAGGGTCTGATTTGTTCCAAGACGATGATTACCCTTCTCATGATGATCCTTGACAATCAACTTTGTTACCCAGTTCTTTCTTGGTAGTATAATTGGAAATCGCGTATCGTATGGCAAGTAGTCTGCGTTGACCAGACGACCATCTGAACGTAGCAGCCCATCTTCATCTAGTGTTGGCTTTAAGGCAAGTAGTTTGCTGTGTCTTGGAAGTTCTTTGTCTTCTGATAAGGCTAGGTATTCTTCTTTAAACGATTCTCGTTGCGCCTTCTTTATGATGTAGACTTCAGCATCTGTAATCTCTTCGGTTAGTTCGCCTGGTGTTCTTTTAGCCTTTGGAAGTCGACAGTTGTCCAAGAACCGATAGATCCAGGCTTGTACTCTGGTTAGCCGCAGCCAACTTGAAAAGCGTATTGGCTCTATGCGCCATGGGGTGTCCTCTTTGATTGTTACCATTGCTCTGACTTGCCCGTGGTCGTTGACTTGATTTTCACCTCTTTGTTGACTGCGTCATCTAACGATATTTGACTTTTCGGCCACTCTGGTGCTTTCTTTCGCAGGAAGCTTGGTCCTTCCCACCACATCTCTTTGTTTGCAAGTTCTTCAACTGTCAAGCCTCTTGTCACGAAGTCAGCAGGATTCTCTTTGGTTGGTACATGTCTCCATTGTACAGGATCGCTGTATGAATGAATTTCGCCTATTCGGTTCGCCACAAATGGTTGAATGTTCTACTCGGGCGTTGAATCCACCATAGGACGTTCATGCTGTCTGACCAGAACTTCAGGTCACGTGTGTCGATCTTGTACACCTTCGATATCGATAAACTGAGTCTCAATCCCAGAACTGCGCCCATTAGTTCTAGGCGAGGGATACTTGTGGCTTTCAGTGGGGCTACTCTTGATTTAGATGCAACTATACGGATAGCGATATTTCCACTTTTATACTCACATCTCGAGTAGACTACTGCCCCATATGCGTCTGCTGAAGCATCAGTAAAGGTGTGTAAACTCATCGTGACAAGGTCCCCCAAAGCAGGTTGTATACATCGTGGGACTTGTATGCTTGGTAGATTCTCTAATTCTTTAAACCACTTCGTTGCTTGCTTTACTTGGTCAATCATCAATTGATCATCCCAGTCGATGCCTGTGGTCCACAATTCTTGCATTAGTATCTTCGCACGGATTGTATATGGTGACAGTAACCCCAAAGGGTCAAAACAATGTTGCAATCTTCTTTAGAAAGCTTCGTTTGGTAAGAACTTCATTGTTTTCTGCTAGTTGCTGTGATTTGTAAGTAAATACATCTTCTTTGGCTTTCCATAGTACCCCAAGGGTCTTCAATGACGGTAGATCCCCTGTGGTCAGATCTATCTCTGATGCTCTGTCCTCAACTGGAATTTCTTCTAGCACTTTCTCTGAGTTCGATATCCACTTGCGTGCATGCATCGCAGCCTTTTCCCACAACTTAGATAACTGATGATAGAGTTCTATGCCTGACGTTCGTCTTGTGTGGAAGTCATGCTATCATCCATGTAGGTTGATTCTAGAATTGTTTCTGCGGCCGCTGGGAATTGTTCCTTATTCATCTTTGCATGCTCTTGGATGACAAACTGCGACTGGAACGGTGACGAATTCACTCCAAACACAACTCGATTGAATTCATACTCATCTGGTGCTTTAGTTTGGTCAAGATCTCTCCATAAAAACCGATGGTATGGCCTGTCCTCTGGTGCAAGACTGATACGTAAGTACATCTCTGCGATGTCGCAAACTAGTGCTACCGGCTGTCTACGTAGGCGTAGTAAGACGTCGAAGAGCTCACGTTGCAACTTCGGTCCTTGATGGATGACATCGTTCAATGCAATCCCCTCGCACTTGGCTGACGCGTCGAACACAATTCTTGTCTTTGTTGTTGTCTTGTCTGGTCTTATGACCGGGAAATGTGGAAGGTACCACGCCTTTCCCGGCTCTCTCTCTGCCGTTGTGATCTTTTTTATGTAACCTTTCTCGAGATACTTGTCAAGCACATCTGAATAGTTCTTTCCGATCTTTGGATCTTTGAGCAGCCGGTTTTTCTGTGTTTTGGCAAAGATCGTTTATCTCCTTTCCATGGTATGCCGACTTCATACTGTCCGTTCTCGAACTTCATCGATGTCTTTAGTGTGTCCAACGCTGCTTGATCCTCCGTCTTCAAGAAATTTACAACAACGTTTGGCACATCTTCAACCTCCCAGAACTTTCGAAGAGTGCTGTTCAGTTCTTCCTCCTCTGTACGTACGTAGTATGTCCGTATAAAGTTTGTCTGATGACCAGCCTCTTGCTTCTCGCTTGGATCAGGATGACCAATACATGTCCATCCTAAGGGCGTTAACCGTGCTATAGGTTCTTCTGGATTGCCTCTGATGTCTTGAATCGAGTAATGTAGATCAGCGTAGTCGATACCGATGAGAACGTCTACGATGGGACGTGGTCCCAGATATGGAAAATTGACACTTCGTAGATGGTTCCACTTCTTAGCACAATTGTTCCAGTCAATCACTTTCATGTTGCCTGTAACTCTGTCTGCGGTGAACGCTGAAACTTTTGTACTTGTTCTGCCATCCAGACTTTCGACTCCAAACTCCGCTGGCATTGTTTCGAATGTATCAACTTGACCGTTCAAAACATTAACAGTTACTCTTTGGTTTATCCCTTGTAGACCTAACTGAGCTGCGATGTCGCTGTTTATGTAGCTTTTGGTGCTAGCGTCGTCTAGTAACGCGTTGACCACCAACTTTCTTTCGCCATTCTTCAATACTACTGGTACAGTTCGTAGTGCGACGTATTCTCCTTTAGTAGATTCTTTCATGTGTACTGTTGTAGTGTGTGATCTTTCGTGTCCGTTTTGCTGCTCCCCCTCTGTGGCAGCGCTGACTGAGTTTTCCGCTTGATTACTGTGTTGATTCTCGTAGGACGGAGTGTTTTTACTCGCGCTATGTTCCTGTTTACTGTTCTTCTGTTGATCCTGTCTCTCACTCTTGTCCTCGTGTAGGAGTCTATTATGTGAGTCTCTGCATCCGTTCAATCCGCAGATTCTCGATCTTGTACATGCTCGACCAACGTGGTATTGTCCGAGACATCTGTAACACATGTTGTATTGCTTCGCGGTTTCCCATCTCTTCGGTACACTCATAGCTTTAAATTTTTCGCACTGCCAAATAGGGTGGGTCTGTCCGCATGCTTTGCAGTTCCGACGTCTGTCCTTGACATTGTCTTGAGACGTTCTTTGGGGTTTTGATTCACCAAAGAAAGTTCGTGCTTTTCGTTGAGGTTCAGTTGCACCGCTGGATATTCCTCGGACAGTCTCGGAAGCGATGATCTGGAATTCTGCTTCCTGTATGATCCATTCACGTAATATTTCGACACATTCTGCTTTACGATTCTCGTATATCCATCGATGATACTGCGCTAACATTTGTTCCGGCATCTTCTTTTGCAATTTTGAGTAAAGGGACCCATTTGCTAACTCTTCGTGTCTTCCTGCTTCTTTGAGGTTGATAACTGCGATGTCTAGTAGGTCTGCAAATTTGTCTAGGTCTTTCGCGCTTCCCATGCGGATTGGCTTGAAATTCTCGAGCTCCTCTAGGTACAATGCAATCTGCCGTCTTGTTCCGCCATATTTTCTCTCCAGTCGACTCTTAGCAGCTTCGTAGGTGGTGGCTGAATGTCCCAGATTCTCGATTACATTTAAGGCTTCACCTGACAAATACTGTCTGAGTTGGAGAAGTTTGTATTCGGACGTGGCTGGTGCTTTATCAATACAAGCTACGAAGGCTGCCTTCCAATTCTGGTAAGTAGATTTCTCGCCAGAAAACACAGGAATTGAAACTCTCTTTAACTGTTTCCATAGATCTTGACCGATTTCTTTAGAGGACGATGAAGCTTGATTTTGTGGAGATTGGGCGGGCATTTCAATCTTTGCCCTGACCAGCGGTGATTCGTCGAATCCCATGATGCTTTGCAAACCGAGTTCCTCGTCCATTTCTCTTTCTAGTGCGACTTGTCTTCTTTTTGTTTCTTCTTTAGCAGTCAATAATTGTTCCTTTCCCTGATGAGATCGTGATTCCAACTCTTCTAATCTTTTTGCATATTCCTGTTCAATTTTCATTTTTTCAGTGGCGATCATTTCTTCCTCTTTCAATACTTTCGATTATATCTGTTCTGCGTATTCCCTTGCCTTCTGTTCTTCTACTTGTAATTCTCGAACTTTCTGCGACGTATCTGACGCAATGCTTGATGGGTCGTCTCTCCTGGCGTCTAAGTATTCTTGTGTTCTATTTTGAGCGTCCGCGAACTCTCTCTCAATTTGTTCCATTTCTCTGCTTAATTTCTCTATGTTTACAACATCGTTTTTCTCTTCGTATTTATCAGACAGTGAGCTTATGATATCCATTGCTTTATCTAATAGAGAGCTCAGATCGTGACGTGCTTCACGTAGTTGTTTACGACTTGGTAAATCTTCGTCTAGCAATTGTAATAAACTGTGTCTGGCTCTCGTAAATCCAGCTTTGCTCCTCGATTTTGATTGCTTTAACTTCTCGATTTCGCTATTCGATTGCTCACTTACTTTTTTATACCTCTCTTCTTCGTTCTTTTCGATCTCGTCTTCGATTTCGTGAGCTTGTCGTCTTCTAGTTTTCTTCTTTCCCCATATTCTTGGTCGATAACTTGACTTCAGTAATTCGCTTCAATTGACCGTAAACATGGTAAATAACTCTCGTTGACTCGTTCTGTCGTCGTTAAACCTCGCTCTGCTACCAAAACTGGTTTGTAGATAACCATGAACTTCCTTGAGGGACGATTCGATTCTTTTACTTGGTATATTTTTATTACGCCATGTTTTTTACAACGACTTAACGATTCGAACGACCTCATGGTCGTGGTATCACGTGATCCCTAACACAGGGAACCCGGTCCTATTTACTAACATATTAATGTAGCATCTAATCGTAATTCCTTCTAAACATACATTGTACTCACTAGCTAACCATGCACTGCCACTGAGGAAATGATCACTCGCAGTGATTCATGATTAACGTTGTAAGTCATATTAAAAATAAATCTGTATTTGTCAAAGAAATTTATTTTGTGAACATCTCTTCCAAACCTAATATTTTTACAGTTCTACTACTAATAATAATAGACGTCTACTGTAGCTGTTGTTGTATGACCCACACAACTGCAGTGGCGTTTCCAGGGTGATGGTTAAGGTTTATCTTCCGACCCCCCTTGTCATACCAAGGTTCAATTGATTGTTTTATCTAGACTCTAGTTTCGCCACTAGACTGATTCCATAAGTCGGTCTGTTCACTAGACTGATTCCATAGGTCAGTCTGTTTGCTCTTTGTCAATACCAGGGTAAAAGAGCAAAAACGGCGACTTACAGAATCAATCTAGTTTCACCACAGGTTTGAAGTAAATTTTGTATGAATATGTTTGGACCCCCCCCCCCTGACAAAAATTCCTGGATCCGCTGCTGCAACTGTGACCACTCATCTGGCATACTTCATTCTAGACTGAAAACAATAGAATGTCTGGTCATGCCAGTTTAGCTATAATTGGCTAATTAAATAACCGTGACTGTTGTACATGTATGTAATGTTTTGAGCATTGCATAGTAATCCATCAATACATGGATATCACTAAATGCTAGTTATAAACATAAATGTGAATTATTAACAAACAAGTGATAAGTACTATATTATGAATATATCCTTTTACTAGGCACTTGGATGGAAATCACAAACTTATTAGATGGGGACTGGTTGTTCATGGAGCGATAGATGGTTACTCAAGAGTCATCACACTATTGCATTGTTCTTCCAATAACAGGGCAGACACTATTCTATATTTGTTCCAACAATCAATTCAAAAGTTTGGATGTCCAGAACGGGTAAGGAGTGACTATGGCACAGAAAACATAGGGGTTGCTAGATTTATGCTAGAAGAGAAAGGGATATCAGCTAATCCCTTTCTTACTGGAAGGTCTGTACACAATCAAAGGATCGAAAGACTTTGGCGAGATCTAAGACAATGTGTCATTTGCTATTATAAGAACCTTTTCTATTATCTAGAGGCTGAAAATATGCTTGACCCATCAAATGAGCTTGATCAGTTTGCACTTCATTATGTGTTCCTTCCACGGATCAATAGATCCATTAATGGATTTGTCAGACAATGGAATAGCCACCCCTTGTCTTCAGAGCACTTACAGACACCTTTGCAACTGTGGATGGATGGGATTCATCGTTTTTACAACTCACAGTATGGTGGTGTACAAGCTTTTCTAAACCCAACAAACTATGGGGTTGATTATGATGGACCTTTACCAGACATCCAAACAAGCAATGTTGTTGAGATTCCACAGTCATCAATCACCCTTGAAGAAGATGATGAGAACATTTTACAAATGCTGGTGAATCCTCTGACTGTTGATGGTAATCATGGTATTGTACTTTATAAGCAGACTTTGTCATTAATGCATCAAATGTTAAACAATCCTTCTTATTAACCTACATTGAAGGTTAGGTTATAAAATATGGTACAGGTATATGGGTCATGGGGTTTAATAATTATTATCATTATTAGACCAAGGGAAAAAATTATTGCAATGGCTTAAAAGCTTAAACTGATTTATGGCAACATAACTAGAACAATATTAAGTAACAATCCAGGTATGAACTAGGGTACATTTGTAGATTCTAATGCATTCAGATTTTCCACATTGAAATTTTGTGATTTTCAGATAAATATGAATGAATATTGAACAATAAGAGTGATCCAAAACAATAGTCCGATGGTTCTGTATTCATCCAATATTTCCCACATGTAGCAAATATTGTTCCAATTTGTAATGCAGAGCCTCTCAACAAGATTATTTTTAATTTGTTTAAGAAAATGTTTCAAATTATGGTTTTCCATGAGATTTTCATGTCCAAACCAATGGGATGGTTTATTGAAAACAATACAATTACCACCTTTTGCAATTAGACCTACATGTAGTTCTTACATGTACATGGATTGTTACTTTATACAGTATATTATTATAATACAAAACACACAAACATTGCAAATAAACTAAATGCATCCAAATCCAAAGCATTCCTTCAGCATTGAGACACCAATCTTTGTCATCACCTCTAGTGACTCAATGTGAACTGGGAGCCTTTGTTCCAAATCACATGTGGAGGCTGTTGGGCGGCACTGGCATCCTTTCGGGCACCCATGAATAAAATAAACACTGATCTTTATGCCAAAACCCAGGGCTGGAACTTGATTATAATAATAATAATAATTAACTTTATTTTACAAGGGAAAAAACATATTACAGATTACATCCAGAAATAAATTTCAAGACATCTTTGATTGACAAATCATATTGGTTCATTCCTGTGGCATGAAAAACAATAAAATTAATAATACGTTGATAGTTTCTTTGCTTGGACTTCAAAAGAATTATTCATTTGATTATTAGGTTATTGAGGTTCTAAACCTCTTTTAAGTGTCGTTGTCTGAGAAAACCGGGCAGAGGCCACGGATCGGGATATCGGATCGGATCACCATTTGTAGTCTATCCTAAACGATTAAGAATGGTCGCATTTGAGAATTATCGGTTAAATCGTTTCGAAGATAGACCCCCCCTCGTTTTGCATCTAGTCCGGTGGAAAATCGTACGAAATATGAGTCATATTTAAAGTTCATAAAAACACACTTAGGGTACTTTTTAGCCGTTGATACTTTCATTCTACGTCATTTGCTATCTAAACTAATGTTCCACAGGATAGAATTTCAAATTCGCGGATAATTACTTTATCCCGTGAGCGATCGAATTTCACTGTCGAGCGTGTCGTGATCTTCGAACGAATTTGAGTCATATCTAAGAAGCGATATCTCCAAAATGTCCTATTTTATTTTCGATTTTTTAACGGATTCTGAAAGGTGATCTTGTTTATTTTGATAATCAGGAAAGTTTGCTTTGGCTTTTTTTAATGTCTTTCTTTGAGCGGCCATCAAAGGCAACAAGTGTATCGGCCTTTTCCCTCTGAACCTGATTTGCATATTTGCATATTATTGATCTTCTTTGTACAGTAGTTCGTCTTTTTAGCTCAGTAGTGGAAAAATATTCCCTAGAAATGACATGGATAATAATAAGGCTTGGCAATAGGAATATTTACCATTTGTTGACCTAAAATATGTGAACAAACTAAAGCGAACGTGACATTGTTCGCCATCAACATTTCCCGCGAAAATCGCGAACAATAAATCTAGTGTTCTGTACAGTCAAAACAACTAGTATTGGGAGGAAGACTAACCTGAATGGATTGTGATGCATTGCATGTTATAATAGTCGTGATATCTTGATCGATTTCCTTACCGAAAAGTAACGATAACAGCATCAGACAACTAATAAACTACTTTGTTTATTAAAATATCCCAGCAGTCACGCAACACAAATGTATCATTGAATGTGGCACTTTATATTTTTTACTGAAACTGAACTGATTTCAGAACTACATGTAAAGGTTTCTTTATAAGCTAAAATAAAACAGTAATAGAAAAATCAACCGACAAAATATTAAATAGTAATACTGAATAAATTGATGTATTTTCAAAATGATGTATTTTCACATTATTATACTGACTACTCATTTGAATTGTACAAAACATTACTGATTGTGATTACAATCTCTATTGAGCGGTAAGAAACCTACTATTATAAATGCCAAAATATATGGATGATAAGCAATAAATGTTCAAATATTATTGTTCACTAATATGCAATTCGTCATTCTTGAAAGCACCTGCATAGTTTGACATATGATTCTAAAGGTTCGGTGAACGCCCTTTTCCTGGTTGATCTCCCAGTCACCTCTAGCTTCAGTTCTTGACAAATGTGTTTATTGTTCCAATTTGTAATGCAGAGCCTCTCAACAAGATTATTTTTAATTTGTTTAAGAAAATGTTTCAAATTATGGTTTTCCATGAGATTTTCATGTCCAAACCAATGGGATGGTTTATTGAAACAATACAATTACCACCTTTTGCAATTAGACCTACATGTAGTTCTTACATGTACATGGATTGTTGATTGACAAATCATATTGGTTCATCCTTGTTTTGGCTTTCCTGTGGCATGAACAAAACAATAAAATTAATAATACGTGATAGTTTCTTTTGCTTGGACTTCAAAAGAAAAAGAATTATTCATTTGATTTATTAGGTTAATCTTTTAAGTGTCCCGTTTTTTGTCTGAGAAAACCGGGCAGAGGCCGCAGATCGGGGTATCGGATCGGATCACCATTTGTAGTCTATCCTAAAAGATTCAAGAATGGTCGCATTTGAGAGATATTATCGGTTAAATCGTTTCGAAAGATAGACCCCCCCCCCCCCCCCCCCCCCCCTCGTTTTGCATCTAGTCCGGTGGAAAATCGTACGAAATATGAGTCATATTTAAAGTTCACAAAAACACACTTAGGGTACTTTTTAGCCGTTGATACTTTCATTCTACATCATTTGCTATCTAACTAATGTTCCATAGGATAGAATTTCAAATTCGCGGATAATTACTTTATCCCGTGAGCGATCGAATTTCACTGTCGAGCGTGTCGTGATCTTCGAACGAATTTGAGTCATATCTAAGAAGCGATATCTCCAAAATGTCCTATTTTATTTTCGATTTTTTAACGGATTCTTAAAGGTGATCTTCTTTATTTTGATAATCAGGAAAGTTTGCTTTGGCTTTTTTTAATGTCTTTCTTTGAGCGGCCATCAAAGGCAACAAGTGTATCGGCCTTTTCCCTCTGAACCTGATTTGCATATTTGCATATTATTGATCTTCTTTGTACAGTAGTTCGTCTTTTTAGCTCAGTAGTGGAAAAATATTCCCTAGAAATGACATGGATAATAATAAGGCTTGGCAATAGGAATATTTTACCATTTGTTGACCTAAAATATGTGAACAAACTAAAGCGAACGTGACATTGTTCGCCATCAACATTTCCCGCGAAAATCGCGAACAATAAATCTAGTGTTCTGTACAGTCAAAACAACTAGTATTGGGAGGAAGACTAACCTGAATGGATTGTGATGCATTGCATGTTATAATAGTCGTGATATCTTGATCGATTTCCTTACCGAAAAGTAACGATAACAGCATCAGACAACTAATAAACTACTTTGTTTATTAAAATATCCCAGCAGTCACGCAACACAAATGTATCATTGAATGTGGCACTTTATATTTTTTACTGAAACTGAACTGATTTCAGAACTACATGTAAAGGTTTCTTTATAAGCTAAATAAAACAGTAGAGACATTAAGATTGAGGTTTTTCATATTTCACCACAAACCTCAAACTGCAGTTTGAAGTTAGCCGTTTGACGTTTGAGGTAAGTGAAATATTAGAGACATTAAGATTGAGGGTTTTCGTCGATTTGAGAAAAACGGCAAACGGCAAGAAGTCACGTGATAACTGTCAGACGTCGCGTTTGTCGTCAGCGGTTCAAGATTTTACCTCGAGCGACGTGTTTTCAGGTAAGTCATATTTAGATGAATTTTTAAGCCAACCCGTTGAATTATTTCACGTCTATACCAGGTATATATGTAGTTTAGCATATTTTTTCTGTAAAAGAGAAAGTTTTAAGCTAGTGCGATGAAATAAAGTTGTCTAGATGGTAAAATTGAATTGAACACTCGACTCATAAACAAACAAGATGGCGGCATGCACGTATGATTTGTCAGATGAAGACAAACCTTTGATTGTGCACTGACACCGTAAAAGTATGCAGCTCAAATGAAACACATTCACTTTATGTGTAATTTTTTTCTATTCATTATAGTGTCACCTTTGTCATGGCTCCGTTTAGGTGGCCCCAAATGAAACAAGATTTGGCTTTGGCGAAAGAGGTAGCATCCAAAAAAACAACCAAACCTGCTGATTGGGATGAAATAGCGAATTCGCTTGGTAAAGCATTTTCCGCTGAAGGTAAAACCGTTGAAATGAAGGGAAGAGGATGTAGGGAACGGATGGAACGGCTACAGGAAAAGCACAAGAATGAGGATAAGAAAGCTCTAAAAAGGTAAGCTTATTGGAATTGAAAGGTTATAAGCTTACATTTATTCTGTTTCGACTAGGTACAAACAAACTTGATACTACTAAATAACTAATTAACTGATGAAAAACAATAGAAATATCCGGACTATTTAGCAATAAATACATGTAGTTCCAATGTTGCACAGTTCAAGTGCCTGTACTCTGCATTTTGCTATTTACATCACTTAGATTTTGAACAACTCGAAGTGATTTTTATTGTTTCATTTGTCATATAAAGATCTGGAACAGAAGAGGATTGTAATGAACTAACTGGGCTCCTAGATGACATTTTAACCTATAGAAGAGATATGGAAGAACTCAAGAAAGAAAAAGAGGTGAAAAAGAAAAAAGAGATTGAGGACAAAAAGAAAGGAGAAGAGATGAGAAATGCAGCTATGGTTGGACTTGCTAGTAAGTTGTTATTGTTGAATGTTTTTGTTTTGGTTTTGGTACATGTATGTGTTATTTTGAGAATGACATAATTTGAGAAATAATTTAGAATGGTGTTATGCTCAAAGGTAGGACCATTGGATTTGCATACTTAATTGTGTCTTGGCATGCATGCATGCATGCATGCATGGCCTAAAACAATAAAATGTCTGGCCATGGTGAATGAAGGCTGGCTCATATCAACCACAGAAGTATGCAATTGATTTAAATTTTCACACAGTAAAGTGGTTGTTTTTCTATGTAGAAAGAAGGCATGATAGTAGTAATGATTCCACTGACGAGGATGATGATGGAGATGACGAAGATGATGATGGGGATGATGACAGCAGCTTTTGGAAAAGAAAAGAAAAGAGCAGGTACTAGCACTGATGTATACACATTGATCTGTTTTTTTTTTAAAAACCAAAATACTAATAATAAGATAAGTCAGTCTTTAGCAATTTGTTGCTTTGCTGATGTTTGAGAAATTGTTTTTGATAAGTACTTCCACCAACCCCCCCCCCCCCCCCCCCCCCCCCCCTCCCCCTCCACTGTTCAGGTGCAGGCTGCATGGCTACCTGCATCCCAGGCCAGGTTACATAGACACCAAAATTATATTCCTTACTAGTTGAGTTTAATAAACTACCTCTATATCAAGGACTTAATTATATATTTGATTTTTTTTAAAGGTTGTAGCAAAGTCAGAAAACGATCAAGTAAACTATCTGTCTTAGAAATGCTAGACAGAAAGTATGAAAAGAAAGCAGAGTTAAAAGAAAAACAAATTGAGCAAAAGCAATTGGAACTGGAACTTAAGATGAAGAAGCATGATGAGGAAGCTGAAGAACGAAAACAACGATTTCAGCTCGAAATGGAAGAAAGAAGAGCATTTCTGGAACTATTAAAATCAAGAATTTAAGATAGCTTCAAATGAACTTAACGACAATATGTATTCGTTGAAAATGAGGATTTATTTATACATGCAACCTCAGATGTTACAAAGCTCATGTTATTGTTTTGACTGTTCGCATTTCCAATAAACTGTATATTTACTTCGATTTCTATTGGTACATATATGTATTATACATTAGACAGATATTTCTCCAATGAAGGTGGGTCTACCTCAAAATATGAGCTGGTGACAGAACCAGAATTTTTTTTGAAATCTAAGTAAGCAAAATATTGGATTATTTTCCCAAATCCCCATTCAACGCTGATGCGGACCTTGGTCATATCCCTGTTGAATATTTCTTGATCAGCAGTCAGATGAGCACCACGGAATGGGGCCAAAATGTTGCGTGTTATGCCATATGCTGGATCGCCATATATGACATATGGCTCTCCATTTTGCTTCACAAACCGTTGTAGTCTTGCTGTTAATCCACTGACACCAAGCATGAAGGCGTCGTGCCTTCTTCCCTCAATAGGCCCAAACAAGTGAGCAATAAGGCCATTTGGAGTTACTACTGTCTAAATATTCAAATTAATAATTAATATTATAAAATTGATATTAATAATTTCAGATTAAAAAAAAAAAAACAACAGAAATTGGCAGCCTACCTGAAATTTCAAGCAGTGTATTCGTTTGTGCCCACTGAACATAATTCTCTGGTTATATATGGGTTTTGCTATAGGCCTTGCAGTACCATCTATAAAGCCCCAGCATTGGTCAAGAGGAGCACCTTTTTCATGTATAGCATTTGCAAATAATTCATGGTCAAGCCATACAAGGTCCAAGGAATTTAACAAATGGTTGTAACGGTCATGAATGTCATCAATAATCTGAAAACAGTGAAGTAATTATACCAAAATAAATAAAATTCCTTAGATAAATTCAATTGTTAAAAAGACATTATTTCACTTCTCTTCATTTGTTAGAGTGATTCCAATAAACCTGGGCATTACTAACTACACCAATACACACTATTAGACACTCACTCTTTTGTTTTCTTTTGTTCCTTTGCATCTAATAAACACTGACAGCTAATTAGTAGTGCCCAGGTTTATTGGAAAATCACTCTATGCATGCTGGTTTTTATTACCTCATTAAATATAAGACTAAGTTCAGGTTCTGCTCTTTGAAACAAAGGAACAAGATCACACCATCTATTTGGGTAAACAAGTCTTCTTAACATGATCATAAGAGCCTCCATCCCTGTTGTGCTTGTCCCCTGGTAACAGGTGTATTTTTCTGGTAGTTGCAATGCTTCACAAAGTCTTTGCATATCATTTTTCTGAAACCTTGCATAATATTTTTGATTAAAATTTAACCAAATTTCATTCAAACTTCTTTTGAATACAAAAACTTATCTTACCTAAACAGTAGTTCACACTCCTCTTCACCTATGTCTTTAATGTTAATGCGGACTCCTAATTTTCTCTTGGGAGCAAATGCCATTTCCAGAAATAACAAATCCATATCATCATCACTTGAAGAATCATCTTCAGAACTGCTACTACTACTACTAGAGTCATACTGCATTACATCCAAAATCTGGTTATAATTTACTCTAAACAAAAAATAAAATATAGATAGGAATACTGAGTGTTCAAGTAGTTGTTTAATTTCCTCCCTCCCTTAGCAATTGAAAACTAATTGGGAAATACAATAACTCCATAACATCTCACCTTCTAGCTGAAGCCATCTTGAAAGGAATGACCTTGATTTCCCACAGTTCTTTGCAAACTTTAATATTCAATCTTAATGTCTCTAATATTTCACTTACCTCAAACGTCAAACGGCTGACTTCAAACTGCAGTTTGAGGTTTGCGGTAAAATGTGAAACCCTCTATCTTAATGTCCCTCAAACGTCAAACGGCTAACTTCAAACTGCAGTTTGAGGTTTGTGGTGAAATGTGAAAAACCTCAATCTTAATGTCTCTAGTAATAGAAAAATCAACCGACAAAATATTAAATAGTAATACTGAATAAATTGATGTATTTTCAAAATGATGTATTTTCACATTATTATACTGACTACTCATTTGAATTGTACAAAACATCACTGATTGTGATTACAATCTCTATTGAGCGGTAAGAAACCTACTATTATAAATGCCAAAATATATGGATGATAAGCAATAAATGTTCAAATATTATTGTTCACTAATATGCAATTCGTCATTCTTGAAAGCACCTGCATAGTTTGACATATGATTCTAAAGGTTCGGTGAACGCCCTTTTCCTGGTTGGTCTCCCAGTCACCTCTAGCTTCAGTTCTCGACAAATGTGTTGCAGTTCCACTATCTTCAAGCTGTTCATTTTACCAGCGTGGACCAGATGGCATAGATTTATGGAACCAACATTAATGGGGTGATCGGGTGTGTCCATGTCAGCCAAAATTTGATCTCGTAGCAAAGACATGGCTATTTCTGAATTGATTGCGTCAATATCTTCTTCGGCAATCTGTTCATCAATAGCCATAGTTTGCCTTTGTCGTTGACCTGCAGATAGTCTCGAGAAAACATTGGTGATTTGTTGAGCAGTTCGCCATTCATCTGGAGTAAATAAATGTTTGCCAAGGTTATCCTTTGATGGGGTCTGCTTTTACTTTCTCTGTCATTCTTGAGACTTTCTTGACTGTTTTCAAGGCCCATCCTTCTGAACAATATTCATAAGCAGATGATCTGCTTGGCTGTTCTTGGTCTCTTGGTACCGACTGAAGGAGACTTCCACCTGATGTTACTCCAGTTACCCTCTCAGCCCACTTTCTTCTCACACTGTCATAAAGTGACTCTGACTCCAGCTCCATTCTGTGTACCAGTTTCTTCGAAGGAGAAATTGTTGAGGAGGCTTATTCCTGGGATCTTGTTATCTTTGACAATGTCTTTGTTGGAACAGACTTCAACTACAGCTATTCTGCATCCTCTAACTCCCCCATGAGACTCTAGTGCTAGCTGCATGTCTTCAGCTGTAATGACATCGTGTTTTTCATTGACCCATCTTTTGATGTGAGCCTTCATTGTTGCTCTTTTGCGATCACAAATATCCTTTCCTGCCTGTGGATCGGAAATGTCGTAGCGAAGGACTTCAACACCAGTTCTTTGGCTTAGGCTGGGGACTGAGTAGCAAAGGACCATTTTTGTAGCACCATGCATTGTCTGAGCGCAAAAAGGCTCTTCCAATGCGAGAGTACTCTTGTTTAATGGCTTGCAGAAGATGTTCCAGGACTGATGCCACCTCAAAGCTGTTTTGGACGCACGTGTTGAAGATATGGGTGAAACATTCAACTTCAAAGTTGTCATCTTTTTTGGTGATGACTGCACTGATGTGCCAGCTTCTTCCTCTTTTTCCAAAGAACTCACTCATTTGTTCGCGATAGTGTTGCGGGAGGAACTTCATCGCCCAATCAATCACGATCAAGCAGGTTTCATCATCTAGTTTGGCAAGTGCATCTTGTTTTGCCTCCTCTTGGTTGATCGACCGAAGCAAATGGGCCTTCCACGCATGTATGGTTTGAGTACATTCTGTGTATTGAAACATGACTCTGGCTTTCTGGTCTTGCATCATTTCCACACTGTTGATCGTGGTCAAAATTTCCTGCAGAGTAGTTTCAAGTAGATTGCATCTCTCACATGTTGTTGTGTGGTCGTGGTCGCACGGGATGGAATAATCGGTACTGCCAGTATCACTCAAAGAATAGACAGTGCAATGGTATTGGGAATTCTCTTCTCGGCCAACGTGAATCTTAAAGTCGGTCTTGAGGTACCGTTTTGATTCCTTGAGGTACTGCTGGGCATTCTGCCCCACTGTCCTTCGGCTCCATTGTCCGTCAACGTCTTTATTACATCTGCCAGGTTGTCAAAAGCTTCTGTTCCTTCAGAGGTGATGTTATCGAGGCCATGCAATGACTTCTGCATTGTTGCAGAGCAAACTTGGAGCATTCTGTACAGTGATCGTTCGCCTGCTGGTACAAAATTATGTTTTTTACAGTACGTTATGTACTGTTCAATAATGCGCGACGGAATCATTGTTCTTATCGCATATGGAATGATGATGCGTTCTCCATAATCGAGCTTCAAGGTCTTCGTTCCGAAGGCGACATCCTGGAGCATATCTGGTCGTGAGATGAAATCAATGAAATCGTCCACCTTCACAACATCTATTCTGGTTCGGTGGATAGGCTGGTCTTCGACAGGTTGTCCACGTCCCCTTTCTGTACCATGCTGTCGAGCTTGATCGATACGCCACTTCGATAATCCTGGCACTATTTCTTGTAGGTCAGCACGACTAAAATCATAGGCAAATAAAGATAAAATCTGTATTTTAGTTTGCCATGAATCTGCTTGATTATGTGCCTTCACTAATTCATCGATGAGTTTTGTATTCGGGTCAAAGTGCTTGCGTCGTGATGGCTCGTCATCATCAAATAGTGATCCCATCCTGATAGCATTCCACATTTCGTTTTCATGTCCCGGAGTGACGACTAAAAGTGCAGCCTTTATTGCCTCTTTAGTCTTTTTTGATAATAACGCTGTTGGGTAGAAGACGCATCATCCAACGAAGCATTTAAGAACAGGTCTCTGTAAGAATCAAACAAAGTTGGAAATGAATTTTTTTACCCCCCCTTGAAATTTTGTGTGCAGGTAGACCACCTAGGGGGGTGCACAAAAACACCCCATGTTGGGGTCATCAAATGTATTGTTGCCATGGAAACGGCAATTGTTCCTTCTGGCCCAGTCCCCACAAATTCAACCCAAAATTCCCTCCTGCAAAGTGCAAATGAATGAGGCTGGTTCTCCGGCGCATTTAAACCAATTTTATTCAAATTTGTTTCCAAAGCAGGTCAACTCTTCTAGTTTTACAAATGGTTAATGACTACAATTGTCTTGGAGTATTCGCTCAGAAAATCGACACTTGGCGAGGGGCCATGTCGGCCATTTTGACAGACAGGAAAAACAGGCACAAATGTTTCGCTTATAGCTCCGAAAGTACGCACTTCTGAGAACTTTTACTTTTATCACAACTGCTATAGACATCGATGTTACAGAATCCAGAAAAATCTCTTCGGGGAGTATGATAATTTTAAAATGGGGATTCGTACCATTTGAGGGAAATGTTCAAAATATGAAAAATTCGTCATGTTGTAGCTTGATTATTTCCCTCAAGAATTCCTTTCATTGACTGAATACAGCTATAAAGCTAACTCCTATTATGTAGTGTACCCATTCAATGCAATTATTGAAAGTCTGAAGATGCGAAGTCTGAGAAATAAATATTCATTCAAGGCCTACCTTGCGAATTTGGGCAGTTTTCACGATGTCAGTCTAATCGATGCAATTGCACTCTGATTGTTCCACATTCTCGGCTATACATGGTACAGACACTAACAGGCATGAAAGAGCTTTTATATTACAACTTAAAAGCGTCCAGATAGGAAAACTTTTGGTTCTTCCGCTCACACAGACCGGCACACTATCGAACGACTGGTGATAAGAACTGTAAATATTGACGTTCACTCCAATCGAAGCAGGAAAATCCTTCCACACAGCTGTATATATGGTCCATACACTTTGTAAGAGCCTCGTGGTGTATCCTGAGTACTGTACTGTGCTGAAATGTTCCCAATAAAATCTTTAAAACAACAAGAAAATAGTGTTTGGTTCGTATTATCAAAACCGGAAATGTCATGCAATGTTAGTCGCTGACCGGAAGTGAGCTCACTTGAAATACCTAGTTTAATTTTTATAGCTATAATAGAGAGCGATTTCTTATTTGTTTGCAAAATTAATCATGAAATACTTATCCTTTTCTGTCCTGCGTTTGGTCGCGTCGGTTTGAAAAGTATGGAAGACAAAAAACAAGTTTATTTCATAAATATGGCAAATAACTAGTCGCCAGAGGGTGTTTGCATATTCTGTGCCTTCGCCGCCTAGGCTTCGCGTCCCCTGACTTGACCCTTGGCTCTATTAAATATCTCCCTGTATCCCTTACCTTGTATTCACGTATGGCTTAGAGTTGACTGAAATCATATATTGGCAAAAACTGAAAAGTTTTTGAAGAGTTGACCTGCTTTAGATACAAATTTGAATAAAATTGGTTTAAATGCGCCGGAGAACCAGCCTCATCCATTTGCACTTTGCAGGAGGGAATTTTGGGTTGAATTTGTGGGGACTGGGCCAGAAGGAACAATTGCCGTTTCCATGGCAACAATACATTTGATGACCCCAACATGGGGTGTTTTTGTGCACCCCCCTAGGTGGCCTACCTGCACACAAAATTTCAAGGGGGGGTAAAAAATTTCATTTCCAACTTTGTTTGATTCTTACAGAGACCTGTTCTTAATGTGGATTTGATAGGGCTGTAACGACCATCCGTTTTGTTATTGACAGCATTGTTCAATATCTCCCGTTTCTGTTGTTGTTGCTCGATTTCATCCACCCAAACACTAATTTCGTGTTCTGGGACTGTAGATTGGGACGATTGTGAAGACGATTCTTCTCTGACTTCGATTTCCACAGTGGACGGCAATTCTTGTAATTCTTCCATTGACGAACAGCCAGGCATAACATCTAAAGCACTTTCCTGCCCGATTCATAAAAAGGATAAGCGAAAATAGCTGGGAACAGTTGCAGTATATCACTATCATTGGCAATGGGCGTTTACCTATTCAGTCATGTCATTCAATATCAATATTAAAATTCAATCATTCATTCATTTATAATTCATTCATTCATTCGTTTCATTCATTCATTGATGATTATTCACGATTATTCACGATTATTATTATTATTATTCGTTTCATTTGTTTTATTCATTCGTTTCATTCATTCATTCGTTTCATTCATTCATTCATTCATTCATTCGTTTCATTCATTCATTCGTTTCATTCATTCATTCGTTTCATTCATTCATTATTCGTTTCATTCATTCATTCGTTTCATTCATTTCATTCATTGCGTTTCATTCATTCATTCGTTTCATTCATTCGTTTCGTTTCATTCATTCATTTGTTTCATTCATTCATTCGTTTCATTCATTCGTTTCATTCATTCGTTTCATTCATTCGTTTTATATTCATTCATTCGTTTCATATTCATTCATTCGTTTCATATTCATTCATTCGTTTCACTCACTCGTTTCATTCATTCGTTTCATTCATTCATGCATTCGTTTCATATTCATTCATTCGTTTCATATTCATTCATTCGTTTCATATTCATTCATTCGTTTCACTCATTCATTCGTTTCATTCATTCATTCGTTTCATTCATTCATTATTCGTTTCATTCATTCATTCGTTTCATTCATTTCATTCATTGCGTTTCATTCATTCATACGTTTCATTCATTCGTTTCGTTTCATTCATTCATTTGTTTCATTCATTCATTCGTTTCATTCATTCGTTTCATTCATTCGTTTCATTCATTCGTTTTATATTCATTCATTCGTTTCATATTCATTCATTCGTTTCATATTCATTCATTCGTTTCACTCACTCGTTTCATTCATTCGTTTCATTCATTCATGCATTCGTTTCATATTCATTCATTCATTTCATATTCATTCATTCGTTTCATATTCATTCATTCGTTTCACTCATTCATTCGTTTCATTCATTCATTTGTATTGGTTATTCTTCATTTAACCTATTTCTTAATTTGCGAACCAGTTAGATCATTGCTTGATCCGACGTATACCAGTGGAGTGTTGTTCCGTGGCCGCTCATTTATAAAAACTTATTCATTCATTCATTCATTCGTTTCATTCATTCATTCATTCATTCATTCTTTCATTCATTCATTCGTTTCATTCATTCATTAGTTTCATTCATTCAATCGTTTCATTCATTCATTCGTTTCACTCATTCATTCGTTTCATTCATTCATTCGTTTTCAGTTTATTTCGTTCATTATTGCAATCACACATTAACATATAACCGTCAGCCGGAGGGCGCATAACAGGTTTTAGCAGTCACTTGTCACTATCTCGGATGCTACATGTATCGATCACTTACCTCTGGTTCGATGTCATCAGATGTTGTTTCTGCCTGATGTCGTTCACGGGCTTTATAATGGTTTGCTCGACATCCCGAACAGATAGCTATATAACAAAATAATACCAGAAACTAAACATGAATATATTGCAGTTTTGCAGCTCTACTTCCCAAACTTTCCCAATTTGTTAGGAACTCATTCAACTATCGGCTAAAATAAATGTATCGTGAAAAAAACAGCAGAAAGGAGTGAAAGAATGTATCTTTATTGAAATTACAACATACCTGAGCCTATGGGAACAACGGTGTGTTGTGGATGCGATAAATTTCAGAAGAAATTTTGGAGTTAACGCGACGAGGTGAAGGGATTTTCCTCCGCTGACCGGTATGAGTTGGATAAGTGCATGTGTTGATCTTCCTGCCTTGCCATAGGGTGGAAAACATGCTCCGATGTTTTGGGCAGACAGTCATTTGTTCCATCATCTCATGATCAATATCAAGGCGTCCAGCTCTATTGAGTATTTTTAGAGTTAATTAAAATTAACTATTTTGATGAATCAAAACAACCAAATTAAACTCAAAAACATGACAAGCAGACAGGATGGGGTAAACAAATCCGAATCTTTATTGATGCTAAGCACATGGCTAAAATGAAAGATACGTAACAATTTAAGCATAATAAAAATATGAACTTCAAACCCGATAATAAAAATTATAAAAATTAAAAAAGAGAAAAAGAGAAAAATAAATAAATAAAAATATTTAATTGAAGATATATATATAAATGAACATAAAAATTTACGAAATGCTATAATGAAACTTTGTGCAGTACTGGAAAATAATGTTTAAGTGATAAACGCTATGAATTTTCGTCTACCTGTGTGCTAGTCGAGCAGTTATTGTATTTAAAATTGCGAGTTTTTTGGACGCGGATAACGTGAGATAAACTAAATATGCGTCACTTTTCCAATCTCCTTGAGCTTTAATAAATTCTGTGGGTGCTCGACAGTTGAAGGCAAACGTGGCGCCACCTTTTCGAAAACTGCGAGAAGAAAATTGTGCTGGTACCTGGCCAACTGCTGCAACACACTCTTTGAGAAAAGAATTGAAATGCCTAGCTAATATGGGTGGCAATCCATTATTGCGTGGCAGAACGAAGAGAGGCGAGTCTGGATTGGCAGGAACCAAAGTTAAATAATGTTTGAGAGCCGCAACTGGACATAGTGTTGAATCTGGAATGAGCGGAAGCGGTATCTCCAATATTCGTTGTTTAAACTGAATTGTTTTGGTTCTATAAACCTTCAAATATGTACCAGAAACCGTAAAAATAATGTCCTTACGCCTTAAAAAGAAACTTGTATCCGAATCTACTTCGGCGATTTTGTATGGAACTAAATTAGATATTCTTAGGAAGGAGAAAAACGCGACTAAAAAAGCCGCGCGCATACATGTGTGAAAAATGCTGCGAGGATGAAATCAATGAAAAATGTTGAGCAGAATATCCACTGTGATAGGAAAGGTTTGTGAAATGCGATCACTCATGACGCGCCGGAGTGCCCGCTGTGTGAGAATGCAATCATAATCTGACATAAAAGCTACATCAACCTCCATAGCTCTGTTGATGTGCTTGAGAATGTTGATGTAATTTAGAACAGACCAATACGATGCTAAAGAGTGTGCTAGAAATGCTAAATATGCTAAGAAAACGCGCTTAGTCACTGGAAAAGGCTTGAAACAATAATAATCACAAAACGTGACATACGCTTGAAGCTGACTTCGCATGTTGCGTTTCGTTGACTCTTGATAGGCAAAGCGTTTAACTCGTTCAGCGTATTCAAACAAAGGTTGAGATCGTTCGCGACACAGGTATTGTTGTCCGATAACAGCTCTACATTCAGGCCTTGTAGTCGTGGAGCCCACAGTTTAATTGTAACAACAATAGTTAATAATTCCTATTCATTTATGTGAAGAGACAAATCCAGAATGCGATGTGGAAATACGCGACGATATAACTCTCCAAAACAGATAGCACCACATCCTGTCAAACATGCGTCAGTAGCGAACAGTTCAGGGTTTGCTATAGTGACATTGGATGGGATGACTGAGACACCATTGTAATGCTTCAGCAAGAAAATCCACCATTCAATATCAGCACGCATGTCGTTAGTCACCCTGAGAACCGATTTCCGTGAATTAAGGATACGGTTCACCTTGGCGCGTCTCGGAAAAAAATCATAATTACCTTATTATTTGACCAATTCCCATCAACTTTACATCATTTTAAAGCTAATAGAATGGAGATTGCTATAATACCGTGATATTTTCTTTTAAATTAAAAATGGAGACGTCGCGGCTCATTGTTTTGAAAACGACCGTCTCCGTTTGACCGAATTAATAGACCTTGCGTTACATCCGACTCTATTGATCTTTATACCATATTAATTACGACACTTTGACCTGTAAAACCGTGTCAGGCTTTTCTCATATTCGATGTCAATAAAAAGTTATGACGTGTTGACTGAAGAAGAAACAACATTTATGATTGATTAAACTTCAACACGTCATAACTTTTTATTGACATCGAATATGAGAAAAGCCTGACACAGTTTTACAGGTCAAAGTGTCGTGATTAATATGGTATAAAGATCAATAGAGTCGGATGTAACGCAAGGTCTATTAATTCGGTCAAACGGAGACGGTCGTTTTCAAAACAATGAGCCGCGACGTCTCCATTTTTAATTTAAAAGAAAATATCACGGTATTATAGCGATCTCCATTCTATTAGCTTTAAAATGATGTAAAGTTGATGGGAATTGGTCAAATAATAAGGTAATTATGATTTTTTTCCGAGACGTACCCGCCAAGGTGAACCGTATCCTTAATGATCCTCAAGGCATTAAGTAATCGGCACATATATACCCGTCCAGGACGGACGCATGCTGAAACGTATCATAATTTTCCTAATAGTGATTGCAATTCCTGCTTCTTGTAAGTGGTCTTTTTTAACCAGCGAGATAAACCAGAATGAAGTTCTTGGACGCGAAATGGAGGAACAGTTAATGTCATCGCTGAAGTGTCAATTTCATTCCCCAAGCACGCCATGCGATGGCATGGTGGAACATCCTTAGCGGCTGAGGCAATCAAACCAAGTTCGTCGAATAAGTCATTCATGCGTTGAAAGGCTGACTGTGAATGTTCCGGGCGAGCAGCACCGCAGAAATCATCGATATATACATCAACTTGAATTCCCATGTTGTTAAGAATGTAAACTACGCTTTTGTTAGTGCGTTGACAACCTTGCGTTGCTGAACGAAGTCCAAACGGGAAAGCGGTATGAAAATAGAATTTACCATTGACTTGAAAACCCAATAAATGATAATCCCCTGGGTCAACGGGGATTTGTCTATATGCTCGACTGAGGTCCTTCTTGAACACATGACAACCCTGGCCTTCTTCGATCAATGCCAGGCAAACGAAGCTTGAATGGTTCGTTTAAGTACGTATCTCTCGCAATCCCGTCGTTGACGGAGCATCACTCAGGAAAACTAAAATCGTGTACGATGCGAAACTCATCGGAATCACGTTTAGGTATACAAAGAAGCGGAGAAATTACACAATCGATGTCAAAGGGATTGTACACGAAAGGCCCACAAATGGCATTGTGATCAAGTTCTTTCTGTACATAAATTGTCACATAATCAGTGTTTTTCATAGCCGATGGATGATTAGTGAAAGTGGAAGACGGTGTTGATCCGGCGTGATTAATTGGCCAACCGTAACGTAAAATATCAATAACAACTCGATCATGATAATGTTCAAGATAACTGTCCCATTTTGTTAAATCGAATTTTGAAGAGATGGGAATCTTGGCCCCTAAAACATTTGGGGTTATGTGAACTCCGACTTGATTAGCCAGAGCAACCGCATCTAGTCAGTTCTTCTCTTCTGGTTTAGAGGAGTTGGTACCTGAGCCCGGAATAGGGAATCGACGCTTGGCGCACGTGAGCATCGTATGGTCCGCCTCGCAAATACGGCAACGATGATTGGTTTTGTAGCTAACATCTAACGTCGAGCAGTTGCACTTCCCTGTATAGTTCCAATCTTTACAGTATGCTTCCTTGTTTTTACCCGGTTTTGTTGGTTGCTTTGAAGTGTGCTTTCATATGTGCTAGATACTCTCATCGACCGTAATTCAGCGTGGGTGAAAAATGTTTGCGAGCGATCTCTGATGATGTCGAACTTGGTGTAGGATAAGCGACCAGAATCAACCGCGTTGTGAACAGAGATATGAAAATTTCTAACGCTGGTCCAAGTATATACTGTGGCGCGTTCCATGAGCAGTTGCAAATACTCCACATAGCGCTGTTTCGCGGCCTCTGGCTGGATCTTCAGAAATTCTAAAAAACCGCCAACAAACTCTGCAATCTCGAGTTTTTCATATTCGATTTTACCTTTTGCAGAGAAGATGAAATCATTAGGCAGGAGTGAAGGTGCTTTTCTTTTCTTGTCAGCCTGACGTAGCTTCCCCAGCGTCGGGATTTCAATCCTGCCTTCATCGTGCAAGGCTGAATAGGGCGTTGACGCCAGAATGTGATCCATCGATGGTATCTCGTCGGGTTGTGCTGGACTAGGAGAACTAGGTGAAATGTTATTGAGCTTGGTAAGTTCCAGTTGGGCACGTGTTACTTCTAGCTGGAGTTGCAAGTTAGAATTCTTTAGCGTCTCCAGCTGGATTTGCTTGTCGATGCTAGTTTCAGGCGGCCATGTAGCTGTAGATTTTGCATGGCTTGATTGTTTGCCCGTCTTTGGACTGGCTTTGGGCAACGTTGGAAATTGGTCGAATTGAGCCGATAAATCTTCTAGAGCTTGGCCCGTGATGTATTCGTCCGATATGGCCGACTTAGATTTTCGTGAGCAGGTGACCATGACGAAAACGAGAAAAATATAAACGATTTAAAGAAAAACTAGCTTAGCTTGCATGCGATGTAGGAATGACACGACCTGGCAAGAAACCACGCACAAGTGTTAGACCAGGCGGCGTGCTCGTACAAAGTCCAACGCTAAAACAAACACATACAATCGCGCAATGCAAGTGCTCAGATTACAAAGCACGTATACGATAATTGACTTTTAACATTATCTTCCAGTACGCACATGAGCTGACAGTCTAATGGTATTAATTAACTATTTTGATGAATCAAAACAACCATAAGAAGCAGTTTAAATTGGCCGAGAAAATTCAACGTAAAATCTTTGCAAATGAGGATGATTGACTGTATCCAATTTACAAATGTCCTCAGATTGTCTGATTGAAATGATTTTATTGAAAAATCAATAAAAGGTTTTATGCAGACCCCTGAATTTTATTGTATTTGATTATAATAATTAATCGCGAATAACAGTAAGTCCTAACGCATGCGCAATGTGGACATCAGTGGGGGGTCGGGTTACAGGTCAATTAGTCCACTACCCTCAAAGCATTCCATGTGCTCTGACTTGGCAGCTTGTTGCTTGACTGATGACTGTGACCGGCCTGGTAATTTCCACTTTAGTCAAGTAAGTTGACCCCTGAATCTTTACAGTATCTTCATAGTACTCATCAACTGCATTGCTTATCATCTGATCTCGGTTTAGAACTGTTTTTCTAGAAGAATTATACGATAGTATTTGCAGAAGCTTTGTTTATTTACACGGTTTGTCGATTCGCACCGGCGGCTGTCAAATTTGTTTTACAAACATCAATTTAATCCCATTGTTCTGTATTTATCACAACAATGGTTTTACCTAAAGTACTTGTAATAGGTCATTCCTTTGTTAAGCTTCTTAACACGGATATTTCAAAACAGTTTGATTCCCGAACTTCGCCGGATTTTGCTTTGTCAGCTAACTGTCAGATAGTACTTCATGGTTATGGCGGGCGTACAGTTACACAACTTCGCGATAAAGATTGTCGTTTTTTGTCCGACCTTTCTCGTGACGTTGTAATCATGGATATTGGTACCAACGATTTGTCGTCTCTCAGACCAGAAGTAGTCGGATCCGCGATTGAAGATTTTGTGTCATTTATACGGTCAAAAGTTCGCTCGGTTCGAAGTGTTGGTGTATGTTTGGTCATTCCTCGCAGTCACAAAGGCACAAGTTCGCCACTAGAGGCTTTTAATTCCAGAGCAGCCATATTTAAATAATTACCTTCGGGTAGTCCTAGAGGACATTCCTGGAGTTTTTGTCTGGGAACACAGAAAACTTTGTACACATGCAAAAGCACAACAGTTTTTGCTCATCAGAGATGGTGTACACCTCAATCCTCATAGCCAATATGTCCTCTACCGAAGTTATCGTGGCGCAATACTAAGAGCTTTGAGTTTATTGTAAATTTTACAAGGCAGCCTTCTCAGTCAGGTCATTTCTAATGAATTGTTGTATGTATTTGATTGGCTATTGATATATACTTGCACTGTTTATATGCCTCACTTTACGTGTTGTATGGTAGTGCTTTACCTGACCGGCTATTTTATCTTATGCTTACTTGCCTTTTACGGATTGCACTGTTTATATGCCTCACTTTACGTGTTGTATGATAGTGCTTTACCTGACCGGCTATTTTATCTTATGCTTACTTGCCTTTTACGGATTGCACTGTTTATATGCCTCACTTTACGTGTTGTATGATAGTGCTTTACCTGACCGGCTATTTTATCTTATGCTTACTTGCCCTTTATGGATTGCACTGTTTATATGCCTCACTTTACGTGTTGTATGATAGTGCTTTACCTGACCGGCTATTTTATCTTATGCTTACTTCCCTTTTACGGATTGCACTGTTTATGCTTCACTTTACGTGTTGTATGATAGTGCTTTACCTGACCGGCTATTTGTTGTACTTGCCTTTTACGGATTGCACTGTTTATCTGCTTCACTTTACATCTTCTCTTTGTGTTGGATGACAGTGCATTGCCTGACCGGCTAAAATTATTTGCAGCATTAAGGGGTTTGCAACTTGCGGCGACATTGTGTGTGTACTGTCTGCCATGCTACCCTGCTGCGCTCATGTTGTATTCCTGTGATCGTTGTGATTGTGCCAGTAATGATTGTGAGTGGTGTACTGGTATTATTGTGATATTATGCTCATGATCCAAGTCACTGGGTCTGACCATCAACATATTCTATTGGATATGCTTTGTGTTTTATCCTTTTGCAGCATGCCTCGCACCACTGGATCAAAACGACAGGCACAACCAACCGTCACACCTAGTAGTAAGAGAAGAACACGTTCTTCTAACATTTCTCTCCACCACACCAATGCTCTTCCTACCACTAGTGCTTCTATCAGCAGCAGTAATATTCCAAACTCTGGTGACGTTACCAACAGCCATGCTGCATCAGCTACTACTACGGGCTCTAGCCTGGCACCTGACACAATCAAACATCTTGCAGCTGCAGTTTCCCAAGCAGTGATCAATGCTTTGAGTGTCACTCCAGTTGGGCAACCCTCAACAATGGGCCCAGGGACATCACTGTCGGAATCGCCTTTGCAGTCCAATAACCTAAGCCAGGCTGGGGATTGTGTGGCGACTGATGCCATTGTACAGGGGTCTGTGGCATCTGTCATCAGCTCATTATCAGGTGAGGCAGTACCAGTTGTCTCTCAACCAGCAGATAGGCCACAGGTTCTCTTTTCATCAATGAGTATCCCACTCCATGCCCGTGTGCCCAACAAAATTAAAAGTAAAATATGGGCAAATGAATATTTTGATTTTGGGCTTTTACTTTCATCCTCACCAGTTGAACCACATTACAACCTTTCAATAAACCCTTCACAAAAGAGTTCCGGCCTGCCTACTCTGTGTTTAGAGTCAACACACAAAGCCAAACCAATTTTTAGCATAGAGGCCTGGATCTCAGCCTTTCAGATATTTGTGGCGGTCTATACCTCCAAATATCAGACTGAGGCTCCAGAACTTATGAAGTATGGGGAGGTGGTCAGGGATCTAGCAGCCAAGGGAGCAAATTGGAAATACTATGATTCCAACTTCCGTTACTTGAGGCAACAACAGCCTTCTAATATGCCCTGGGGTGCGGTCCACTGGGTCTCTGGATCCGTTCCCAGCATTTCCAGGCAAAGCCGGGTTCTAAGTATGCTAAGCCTGTTGCCCCCCGTGCCCAGGATTTTAAGTTTGTTCCTAAGGGATTCTGTCGTAAGTTCCACAGTGGTGGTAACTGTGCGGGTTGTACATACAAGCATGAGTGTCCTAAGTGCCATTCCGTACACCCGGCTTGTAACTGTAATTTTCGTCCCCCTGGAGCAAACAAAACCAAGTCTTCCACAGCTGTTGGATCTCGAACTCCCTACCCCAGTCAAAATAAGTAGATTAATCCCTTTGTTAACAGGGTACCAGCCATCAGTTTTATAATTATAATTTGGTGCTTGCTCCAAATCTTTTGTCAGCCAAACAGCATCCTCAAATTGTTGATCGGTGTGTTTAAATAAGGAATTAGCAAATAACAGATTTGCAGGGCCTTTCTCAAGTCCACCATTTAAACATTTCCGGATATCTCCTCTGGGTCTTGTTCCCAAAAAGGTACCAGGGGAGTTTCGCCTTATTCACCACCTATCATATCCTAAGGGCTCTTCAGTTAATGATGGCATTTCAGCAGACGATTCCACAGTGCAGTATTCTCGCGTTGATGATGCTGTTCGGCTGATAAGGAAAGCAGGACGATGGAGTTACCTTGCAAAAACTGACATAAAAAGTGCATTTCGAATAATCCCCATTCGACCTGCAGATTACTGTCTCTTGGGCATGCAGTGGCGCGGTAGCTATTTTTATGATCGCTGCATGCCCATGGGATGCGCAAGCTCTTGCCAGACGTTTGAGACTTTCAGTTCAGCTGTGGAGTGGGTTGCAAGGGTTAAGCTTAATATTCCCTTGATGCTTCATCTGTTAGACGATTTTTTGATAGTCGCGCCATCTCATCAGCTATGCTCTTCCCAGCTTTCGTCATTTCTTGGCTTATGTAAGTATTTAGGTATCCCCATGGCACCAGAAAAAACAATTGGCCCTTCTACGGTATTATCGTTTGCGGGTATTGAATTAGACACAGGGCGCTCTGAAGCCCGTTTACCTCAGGACAAGTTGTATCGTTGTACAGTTATGATTTCTAAGTTTCTAAAGTCACCCTTAAGGAATTTCAATCCTTCATCGGTCTTTTGAATTTTGCATGTTCCGTTGTAGTTCCAGGCCGAGCCTTTCTTCGTCGCCTTATTGACCTGACAATGGGCGTTAAAAAAGGCCATCATTTGGTCCGCCTCACAAAAGCTGTGAAAGGGGACCTGTCAACTTGGCTGTCCTTTTTGTCGGACTTCAACGGTTGTTCCTTTTTCTTAGATGAAGGGTGGCATACATCTGCCACTCTGCAACTGTACACCGATGCATCTGGTTCGAAGGGTTTCGGAGCTGTTTTTGGTAACAGGTGGTGCTATGGGGTCTGGCCTGAATCTTGGAAGTCGTTTCATATTTCGGCGTTAGAATTCTACCCTATTGTGCTAAGTGTTATGTTGTGGGGCAATATGACGCGCAATCAACGTATAACGTTTTTCACTGACAAAGAAGCGTTAGTACATGTAATCAATAAATGTTCATGTCGTGATCAAACGCTTATGGCATTTGTGCGGAAGCTGGTACTTGCTTGTTTGCAATATAACATTTTGTTCAGAGCCAAGCACGTGCCAGGTGTCCACAACGAAATTGCGGATTCTTTATCCCGTCTGCAGATCGACCGATTCAGGTGGGTGCATAGCACCGCCAATTATGGAAAGATCTCCAACCAGTATACCACTTCATCTGCTGCCACAAAATTGGGAGATATCGTGACACGCCTTCTCAAATCTAGCTTGCAGCCATCCTCCATACCAACTTACAGGCGAGCTTGGAAGCTTTACGGTAATGTTTCCCTTCATATTTTTGGTCACTCGGTTTTCAGGATTCCTCTATCTCCAGCTAACCTAGCACTTTTTATTGCATATCTGTTTGACAAAAAATACAGTCCTGCTACAGTAAATACATATGTTTCAGCTATAGGATATTTGCACAGGCTGGCGGATGAAGAAGACCCAACAAAAGTAAATTGTATTAAGGAGATGTTGAAAGGCTTTGGTAAGCTCATGGCCCGCTGTGATTCCCGACTGCCTATTACAATTCCAATATTACACAAAATCTTCCAGAGCTGTACCTCCACGCCAGAGTATGAAACACGCTTGTTCAAAGCAATGTGTGCTGTGGCATTTTTTGCCTTTTTGCGCGTAGGAGAAATTACAGCCACTAAGCAATCAATGGAAGTACTTCAGTTAAGTCAAGTTACTATGCTGTCAACCGGCACGGGATCAGTAGAGGCACTGAAGCTTACATTCCTGACATTTAAGCATCATTATAACTCTCGTTAGTTTTATCTCGCCAGCCTGATGTTTGTCCAGTTAAATTGTTACTGGAATACATGGTTTTGAGAGGCAATTCCCCGGGACCTCTGTTCCAACATCCCGATGGGTCGCCTGTCCCGAGGACTGAATTTTCTGCTAAATTGAACTTTGCTATAAAAGCTTGTGGTCTTGACCCCACCAGGTACAAGGGCCACAGCTTTAGAATCGGTGCTGCTTCACATGCAGCAGAGAATGGATTTACTGACACTCAAATAAGGTTGCTAGGGCGGTGGAAATCTGACGCATTCAAAAAGTACATACGTATACCGAGTCTTTCCAATTGACCAGCTTCCAAGCTGTTTTGCCATGTGTGTATATGGAGGCTGGCTGGGAGTATATAACACCATACAGTGTGGCTTGCAGGGGCAGCTGTACTTGATCCAATAACATGTGTTCAGTTACAGGCTACCAACTGACAGGGGCAGTTGCTTGCTTGTCACTCAGATTATTGTTGCATTACACTGTCTATCAGAGTCAACACAATTTGCAGGGGCATTTTGTGTTGATCATGACTGATTACGGACTTGTAATTTTAACTATATGTCTACTCTTTACATGCATTGTCTAATTTCTTTATAATTTTCTTCCGAAGACATTATTGTCATATATCACAGACGATTAGCAGGGGCATTTGTCTTGATTTGTCGTGTTTCATACTTTTAAATCGCAACTTGCAGGGGCAGTTGCTTTATTATTGTTGTAATTGTTGTCATGGCTTGGGTGGGGCTGGCCTACTTTACCCAAGTGGCCTCTGGCGGTTTTTTGCCCTCACCTTTGCTGGGCTCCGTAAAAAGCACAATTTGCTATTCTTGTAAAATCAACATTTACTTGATTATTAAAGCGGCATGTGTTTCGACACATAGCCAATATTATTCCAACATGGATGTTGTGTTTATTTCAGTCCTGGCCCAGCAAACAGAGCTAAGCCCTGACAACAATTAATTTTTACGCGGGTAGCGGTCTTGTTCACATTCAGGGGAATGCATAAATAATAATATGGATAGAAATATAATAATTTATTACATCAAATGCAAACTTAATATTTAATAATAATATCAAACTTACTTGATATCAACACAGTCTGTGTTAGTCGTAATAATTGGCACTGTGTGGGGTATGTAGCTCTTTCTAGTATTAGAACTGCCACCCTAGGAGCAAGGAAACTCGATCTGCTCAACAAGGTTTTTGAGAAGTACTTGGACAATGCAGAAAATAAGTTCATTTTATTACTCAGATACTCAGGTATTCATATGATGATATTTGTTAAAGTTCTTGCAGGCCTGATTGCAATAAAGTTCCCCGATTGACTAAAAATATCATGGATTATTAATATTAGAGCTTGAGAATTGTCTTTCTAAAAGCTGAAACACAAATTTAATGTACAATATTACAAAGATATCAAAAACTGACTTTTTGACTTACAGCATTATACGAGTTTACTACAATACTCTTAAGAGTTTTGATGCTGTCCACGTCATTCCAACCAAATGGATGGATGATTCTGGAACAAGATAAAAAAGTTTTCAACAAAAATAACATCAAATCCTCGGAATGTAAATATTATTAAAAAAACGTTATATTAGACACCTACCACAGTATGCCAAACACACTAAGCACAGCTCTGAGCGCAGTTGTTTTTCCTGAGACTGGGACTCCTTGGAAGACTGGAACCGAACAGCCATCAAACTCTTCCACGGCTAGGTCATAATTTGAAACAATGCTGCACACAGCACGAGCCATTATAACTTGTGGAAAATTATTCTCGAAGAGCTGCTCCTCTGCCTCCAACAAGGCCTTCAGCGATTGTCCCTGATCAAACTCTATATGGTAATTGCATGGATTCATTAAACTTCATTTAAAGTACTACTTAGACGAAAATCGATCAAAGTTTAATTGAGCTGAAACTTCACTGAAATAATCTCAAAGAGCCATACAATTACTGGTTAATGTGTTTTCTCAAAATTCCTATGGGAAGTATTAAATTTTTATGAATCAGTCAGTGAGATCATTACCCTGGTTCCAGAGGTACTTTTCGAGCCGAAGGCGAGAGTATGAGGCGAGAGTATGTGTGGCTGTGGTAGAGCGAACGGAGAGAATAGAAGAGAGCACCTCTGGTAGAATCCGTTGGGAATCTCACTTCCATGCAAGGCCCCAAGTACAGAATTTGAACCTCGTCGCTGATTGGTTAATATAGTCGTCACCAGGCTTGACCTTGAAATTGCCATATGACACGCATTGCTATTGGCTTTCACAGAATGTTGCAATTAGTAATGTCGCTTTCTCTTGATGGCAATATTTTGCTCCTTCGAAGCTTTACCGTCAAACAAATGGAACATTCCTCTTCCCGATATTGATATATATGTTGATATTACACACTCTGCAAATACTGTTTTTACAATAACAGAGCGTAATTTTGCAATCTGATTGCCTCTGCAGAGCCAACAGACACATAGAATGACGAATCGCTCGCGCACGGATCCAGCGCGCGCTTGAAACGATTTTTCTTTCAAACTTTATTCTTGCTTTAATTTTGGATGTTTTTTGATTTTGTTATTGTAAAAAAAGAAATCGCAAGCAGTTTTCCATTGTCTGTACTCTTATTGACAATGGATTTGACGTCACAAAATGTTCAAAACTTTGCAGTGGAACCATGGGGTGTAGATAAAAGATGGGCGTGGACCGGATGACGCGGACCGGAGGACGCGGACCGGCGGACCGGCGGATTGGCGGACAGTAATAGAACATTAATATTATAATTATTAAATTCTAATATTGACTGATATTAAAACGGTTTTCCAGATTTTAACTTGCCTGAAGAGTGTGGTCATCTTATGATCATATGAAACAGACCTGTCGCAATAAACCAACGAATCAATTCTAAAGTCTTGAACTACAATTATTATAATATTATTATTCTTATTAATTATTTTAAAACTTGTAAGTAATAAATGAGCAAGTAAACTGCTATAGGATATACTTTCTTTAATCTTGTTTTTTTTTTTGAAAAATGAAATGTCTATTCCTTAATGATGACAGTCATAAAATTATGTAAAAGCAAGCAAACAAATAACCAGTGGAATAGGATATTCATGATTCACATTCTTTCCATTAATTGATTAATTAATTGCAAAACCATTACATGGGCCACGTGGGCCTGCGTAACATGAGAAACGTATGCTTTCTCTACCGCTTGCTATCACTTCGTGGTCTCAGGGAACTTAAGGCACGGGTCAAAACCTTTAAAAGCCCCCCAGCGATGCTCATTATGCATTTTCTCTAAAACGAGGCTACATTGGTTGCCCCGAGTAACCCTCTATAAATGGCGGCCATAGTTGTCACGACTTCGCGTATCATTGGAGTTTCTTTGGCTATCTATGTACTGATGGGAAATTTATTTTGAATATCGACTGCTGGTTTAGGTGAGTATATATTACACCTTTGACAAATGCAATTTAAATGTTCGTTGTTGATGTTAGTTGATGTAAAAAACGTTCTAAATATTCACGACGGCTCACGCCACGGGAGTCACGGACTGTTTCACCATGTACTATCATTGCTATAACTTACTTTTCTGTAGTGCTCCTAACTGTTTTTCTGAAACAATTCATTAATTTAATTTAAGAAATACGAAATCAACACACTTGCCGACGTTCAAGTGTAGAACTTGAAGGATCCGATTCTATAAATCGACTTTGATCATGTTTTCTTAGAGAAAATTAAATACGCGATCAAAATAAACATGTTATCGCATGGTTTATTTGCAATGATCACTACAGAAAACACACTATTCTTTAAGTATAAGGATTGATATTATTCTGTTCTTATTTAAAATAACTTGTAGACTTGTTTATTGTACATTGAATATCATATGATACATGTATTTTATGTTTTCCCTCTTTCCTGACTAAAACCTGTTTCATTAAGACTTAAGCTTATAGCTATTGTGAGTTGACTTTGACACCACAATATTTTATTAACCAGTTTAAAACTACCCAACGGCCATGCATAGGTGACTGCATGTTACTGCTGTTAGTGTTACATAACAAGTTCTATGCCCATTAACAATAGCAAATATCCCATTTATACAATGTATAAAGATATGTAAGTTTATACTTATGTACTGTTCAGTATATTTATATACAGACTGAAAGGTAAGTACTTTATTTTCTAACCAATATGCATTCATTTTGATAAAGTTAGTCACCCGTAAAGAATGAGGATCCTGGGTTGGTTAAAATGTATGTACCCATGCTCCTCATCGGTCTCACCTTCGAAGCTTTACCGGATGACTAACTTTATCAAAATGAGTGTATAAAATTAATTCACATGCTGACTACATGTGTATAGTAGACATACATGTACTATGATTGAACTTTAAAGCTGATCATGGTGTGGGGTAAAAACATAAATATACAACTATTTACAACAGATAATAATACACAGCACATCACTGTAAGTAATTTGTAATTTAGAAAAATTATATGTTGCTTCAATAAATAAAATAAATCTGAGATCAAGGAGACATAATTTTTATAAAGAAATGTTCCATTCCTTGAAGAGGGCCTCTGAATACTTCAATTGTTTTAAATATTTTGAAGCAGTTTTTGTCTTTCTTCATTTCATCTAGCGTTGGAATTCTGCAGTTAAACTTTAAAAAGAATTTTCCCACTCATTCAAACATTTTTTAATTTCTCTTTCTTTTGCTAAGACTTTGGTCTGGATAAGAGCTAGCTGGCTTTCATAACCTTTCACAGCATCTTTGCTTTTTGTATTCCCTTTGAAAATGGCACGTGAAGAATCAAATTTAAAAACATCTTTTATTGGCCCCAGGACAACTTCAACTGCTTTTCCAAGCTGTGTCTTTAGTGATGTTGAATCAGTATTTATTCTTGTTTCAGGATTACAAGTAGTGTTGACTAAGGATGGTTCACAAGTTGGATTTACTTGGCAGAGGTGAGATGAATTACTACATGAGGGAGTGGCTATTGCGATATCTTGGTTGGGTTGATTTGGGGTATATGTAGATGTTGTTTGATCTTGATCAATATGTATTCCTTGCTCTAGAGTTTTATCTTGGTCTTTATTGGTTTCAACTGGGATGGGATCATCAAAGCACAATTCTTGATCTTGAACTAAACACACATCTTCTACCATCTCATTGTGATCTTCCTCTGAATCCAAATCATCCTGATCAATGATGGACTGTTGCTGATGAAAGTAGCCATCATCTAATTCTTCATAATCACCAATGTTGTATTGGTCTGATAAATAGCCAGTTGTCTTTCGAATACCTGCACCATCAGCATTTGGCTGGTAAAGGAAATGTGCAGGAATTGGAATGCTTTGCTGGATGCACTGATCCCAACAACCGGCTAGGTAGCTCTCTTCTAGTTTAAGGCTACTTGAGCGAAAGTGATGTAGTAGTGGGCCTTCCTCTCTCGAACATGGCTCTGAGGCAGCATCAAAAAATTATACTTCATTAAATTCAGGGACATATTTCCACCATACTCCCTCTCCAGGCAAAAGAAAATCACTAATTCGTTCCAGATGTGCCTGCCACCAGCTGCTGTACTTTTTATCTTCTAGTATATAGCTGGGTATGATAGTGTTCGGAAACTGCATGGATGCAGCTGACTTGGATATCAGGTTATTTTGTTTGCCAATGCAATCCTTTTGGCATCCAAGTTCCTCTTCTGCTTGCAATCTTAAAAATATATTGGTAATGACATGGGAAGGCCTGTAATTTGATGTGGTATTTGTAATACCTTTTATGGCATTAAAGACTCTCTCCTCATTTTCTGCATTTGATGCTGTGCCAGAAATGATTCTTAATTGGATTGCCTGATGTGATACAAGATTGTGTAGGTATTTGCCATAAAGCTTTCTTGCTGTTAAAGCTGCAGGTTTTGAGCCAAACTCAAGTGTACACATCAGAAAGTGCATGAATGATAGGTTATGGTATCTTAATATTAAACGTGGACATCTATTGTTGTCATCACTGTACAAAATATCTTGCATTTCTACCACGGTATTGAGAAGTAATTGTTGTGTTTCTGTCAACACCCCTTTAAATCTCTTTGCAAACATGATTATTGCATATCTGTGATCTGTAGCTCCGTTTTGTTTCCTTTCCTCCCAAAGTAAATTTATATATTTCGTTAAAAATAACTTTCTGCTCTTTTGTAATGTGGTTAGGGAGCTCCTCAAGTATATTTCCAATGTGGTTAGATATATCATGCATAGGCTCACATGCCAGAGCTTCATATGAGTCAATTGAATGGTCTTGAAATGAACTAGTTGAGCTGCTGTAAAGGAGTGCTGGCACTCTTTGAACCCCTTGTAGATGTGTAGCTAACTCTTTCTTTAAATTGGATTTTGATACATCTGTGTCAGGATATATTTCTCTTGACCTAAGCTCTGAGTATAATTCTTCTTTATTTAGATTTTGGAGAGGCTTTGGTATTTTGAGTAGAGAATTTTGTCTTCCAGATGGCCCTTTTAATATCAGTTGCTGCTTGTCTTTAAGTGAAACATGTCGACATCTGAAGACATGGTCAAGCATGTCACTCATCACTGCATGCATTCCACACACTGAGCAAAAATAATGCCCTCCTTTCTGTTGTCCTGACTCGAATGCCACAGCAGGTCCATCTCCTTTAAAGAATCGCATGACATCACTGATGGCGACCCCAGGGATAATATCAAGATGCTGGGATAGTCCTCTAAGGCATTCACAACGGGTGTCTACATAAGCAAGCTGCTCTGCATCACTGCTCCTGCATCTACCTACAATGTAGATTTCAGGTTTCTCCACTTCTGTTTGGATGTCAACCAATACACCTGTACTTTGGAAGTATTCATCATTGGTTAGGTACAATGCAGGATCATAGATGCTTGCAACCATAAATACCAAGTGTCCATGATTTGTTACGGTTGAGTGGTCATGCCATAACATTAGGTGTCGTTGCCTTTGCATTCTTTTTAACTTTCTCCTCATAACAGTCAGTCCCTCAGTATCATCAAATTCATTAATTGCCTTTAGGCACTCCACAACTCTAAGTCTTGTCATTTCATCATAATATTCATCTGGATGTTGTCGTATGAATTTTTTATGCTTCAATAACATCTTCTTTCTAATTTCATCAAGAGGATTTTTTCTCCCTTCAACTGTAAATTCTTGTGTTTGAATGTTACCATTTTGATCAATCACCATCTTTTTGTATTTTTTTGGAACAATAAGTTCCCCTAAATTATACTCTCCTTTCTGTATTTTCAATTTCAAGGTGTTTTTTCAGCTCTTCATTGGTTTCTGGGGTTGGAAGTGAAATCTCACCTACAATAAAATCACAACATTATAATTTAAATTAAATTACAATGTATGAATGAAAACTTCAAGTTTAATTAATAACTGTCTGTAATGTATGGCATTGTACATTGCAAACAATATTCCAACATTGTGCTGCAGTAAACTGCATGTATATGTTGTAGTTTAAAATGATTCCTTGGTTCAATTTAAATTAAACCAGTTCAATTTAAATTGGTTTAATTTAAATTGAACTGGTTTAATTTGGAATTTTAGTGGAGGGGGGGGGGGGGGGGGGTCATCAAAAAGAACTAAATAATTTTGACCTCCCTCCCTTCTCTCTCTCTATCTTCTCCCCTCTCATCTACCTAACTGTCTGTCTGTCTGTCTGTCTGTCTGTCTGTCTATATCTACAACTAATATCTCATTAGCATTTTTTTTAAAATATTAATACCCCAATGCAAGGTACTTCATTACTGTATAGTCTTCCCTAATACTAACCCTAAACCTAACCCCAAGGTACTTGATTACTATAAAGTCTTCCCTAATACTAACCCTAAACTTGAACTGGTTCAATTTAAATTAAACCAAAGATCATTTTGAACTACAACATATACATGTAGTACATGTACCTACCCCCTAGCCCACGCAATTTCTTTCTTCTTATCTTGTTCTCTTTGTTTGATTCATCATGCTGCCTCTTGAACCTATGCACATTCACCCCTTCATTCACAAGATACTGCTGTGCTATCTGTCCACCGTTTTTTGCAGAATTTCCTGATTTGTTTTTTATGTCATACTTTCTTGCCAAGTCACTCCAATTGATCTTTACTCCATCTTCATACCCATCTACTTCTTGTTTGAGTTTTTCTTTATCCCAGTTGATGTCTTTGATGGTGCCAGTATGGTCCTTCTTTTTCTGACATTGTGTTGCTTGAACTTTTGCTCTGAGACGTTCCTCTGCTGCTCTTCTGCTTTCAAAAACATTGCCAGTCTCTCACGCTGGCGTGCCTTGAAAGACTGTCTATTACCTAAACACCTAGTAAATATTGATATTAATTAATGTTTGAACAATTTTAATTGAACCCTTAAAATTCTAGAAATACATTGTATATACATGTGACATGTACATGTATGTACATGTATGTACAATGTATATACAATGTATATAAAAGTGAGACCTAATTCAATTTATATACATTTGTACAGTATGTGACTGTATTTTTTGTTTTATAATATATAGAATATTCAACCACCATCCCCCTTGTCCAAGCTTGTCCACCCACCCAGCTCCATTGTAAAAATTTGTCATATTTATTTAATAGTACTTACCTAACAAGAGACGTTTCCTTCCATTTTGCTTCTGTGTTTTTCTTAGCTTCTGTTAGTATATTTCTCCTGACATTTTTTGTCTCACATTTTGTTGGCTTCATTTTTAGGTTGGTTTCAGGGACCTTTGTAAGAGCCTCTGCAAATGTAACTCCACCAGATACACTCTTGAAAACATGGTTTATGGATTCATATAAACTTTGTGCAGTTTGCTTGACGGCTGTCTTGCTTGGCAACTGGTTCTGTTTGGTCAAGTCTTCTCCCAAAGTTCGAGCAATAACAAAAGGGATTTTCCTTTTCTTTAGCTTTTCAACCGAATCACCTCACAGGAAATAAGGACTGGGTTTTGCTGAAGGTTGGTGACAGCCTTTGCAATCGAACAGTGTGTGTGTTCCCGCTTTTTGGCATCGGAGAGTTGGATCCAGTTGTCTACTGAAAAACTGCTTTAAGAATTGTTCTTTGTCTTGTCTTTTCTAAATTTAGCTTTTCCTTCATGTTCTTCCCGTTTTAACTGCCTCGATTGTTTTTGCAGCAAAGAGAGCAGCAACTTTTCCAAAGCCGCAGGTCTTTGGATTTAGAAATGTGCGACACATCAAGAGTATAAACTAGAAATATATACGGTAACTTTAAGCTTCACTTGTATGTATGGAACTCGCATTCAATTTATAATTTTGCGCCAAAATGTATGTTACGTACACAGGAAATCGTTGTAATTCTATATTCCTATCAGATAATAATGACTGTCCGACTAAAAGCACTGTCAATAAGTATTGCAAAACGACAAAGAACTTTGCATAAATACTGTTTATTTACTGTTTCGTATCGACTTATCTTATTGTTCACATGATACAAATGGCTCAATAACCGGTATATTGCAGAGATTGAGTTTATCTTTCTGTACATTGTAATATGAAGCTATTATCTAAAATGTAACTATAAGAAAGTTGATGATTATACCCTCTGATCGAGCAAAACAGCTTCACTTCGTCCGCCATCTTCTTTCCTCGGCAACCCTGCTTCTGATTGGTTAATCTGCCCTTGTACAACTTACCGCTGAGTTAATTATGCGTACAGCGGGCTTACGGTTTGTAGTTTGGCAATCCGTTCGATGTTACGATATAAAGCATGTACTTGGGCCTCGGACTACGGCATTTTTTTGCAGTTCTGTTCTTATACTCCAATTGAAAATGTTCTATAGAGACCAATCTAGCTCGTGCCAATTAGAAATCTTGCAAAATGTATGGTTTTGACTCTATTTTTGAGGGATAATTTACGGACATAATGAAAATGTCAATAACCAAATGTATCAGTCATTCTAATTATTTCCTTACTTAATTATTCCTAGTTTTCTAATTGCAGGGACAATAACCAGTATACAGACTAAGTGATAAACTAAATTCGTATTGTAATGTAAGTAACTTTCCGATACTCCCGAAGCATTAAAGAGGACCATGTTTTTCAAAGCTATTTTGGCTCAAATAACACTCACGTGACAGGTCAAAGGTCACATTTTCAGCGGGGATTGAAGAGGAGGGGTATCCCTGACTCACTCCTAAGTTTCAATATATTTCATCTCTTAGTTTCTTTTTTATGATTTTTTAATCGATTTTAGTCAATTTTGTTGCTGGACCCGTGCCTTAAGTCCCCTGAGGTGCCGGAATACGTTCTCGATCGTGCTAAGCGTTTGAAATAATACGTGTTTCTTAGTTCAAGAATTCTAATTGTATTTCAAGGTAAGAGGCAGTTACGTTTTGCACTTTATAGAAGTAAATGCCATTTAAACATATTTTTTAATTATTACCGCTACAACCCCTTTTTGCCGTGCGACCAGCATGACCAAGACCAAAGGACATCATGCCTCGTGGAATGCGCCAAAAAGGGGTTGTCACTCAGGTATGATCCTCCAGGATCTTCCAACCGTTGTTTTTTCAGATGCTTAGCAAAGTATCTGAATATGCAAGAGGAAAAGGAGGACGGAGTAAAGACAAACCAGAACCAACGGTCATCGTGGACAGACTAAATCCTTATTATCAAGAATCATCATCACAACAATCACAACAACAACAACAACAGGAGCAACAACCACAACCACAACAACAACAACAACAGCAGCAACAACAACAGCAACAGCAACAACCACAACAGCAACAACCACAACAACAACAACAGCAGCAGCAGCGACAACAACAACAGCAGCAACAACAACAGTACTGGAATACACCGCCACAAATGAACCACGCACAATCAGTTTTACACCATATCAATCCACATTCTACACAACGAACACAATCTACTAATCACCATAATCCGTTTGACCCCCTTTCTCCCGGATATCCAAATCCTCTTTTTGGCACATATATGCTCATCCTCGGAAAACCCAGGGGCTGTAGGGGGGAGGGGGAAAGGAAAAGGGAAGAGGGAAAAACAGTCCCTGGGGACATACTCTTACAGAACGAGTTCCAGATAGGTTAATGGGATTAAATGACTTAACGATCTGTTAACAAAAACTGCCAATCCCAATCCGATGTCACTTTGAAGTTTCTCACTGGAGCCATTGCTTTATACATGAATACAAACTGAGGGATCTCGCTTCAATTCTATTCTATTATTCTACGCTTGTTGTCGTCCGGTTGTATGGAAGAAGTTCAGAAAACTCTAAAAAGGCTGTTAATGACTGCTTCCATGTTTGTGGCAAAGAAATCTGTCGATAAAAGAAGAAAAAGAAATGTTGAAGATTTCGTGATCATTTTCGAACATGTTTTAACGAGAAAGTTGACCCCAATGTTCCTGTATGGAAACCTTTTGTGCTCTTCGTTTTGGAAACGAGAGAGAAACTCCCCAAAAACGGCGCCAGGGAAAACTATGGATCACAGAAAGAAAGGGGAAACGACTGCATTTGGACTACATATTGCCACATGGGAATCGTGCACTTTGAAGTTAAAACGGGCTACCGGATGTCTTCACACTATCCGTCATCGTGCAACGTACCGCTCTTTGCTGATTGGCCACAGAATATTTTTGTGGCCAATCAGAGCACATCTCATTAACTTCTCTGGAACTCGTTCTGTAAGAGTTTGTCCCCAGGGGCTGTTTTTCCTCCCCTTTCCTTTTTCCCCTCCCCTCCCCCTCCCCCCTACAGCCCCTGGATTTCCGAGGATGATATATGCTCTACCTACTACAATTTTGTCCCCCACAAGTAAAAAACGTGTTTTGGGTTTGTGGTCAAACTTTAAAACCAGGTGGACAAATTGGTACACCTCCACGCGATCTAGTTATCGTGTCACACACAGCCCGACCATCCCATGATCCAAATGGGGTTGTGAAGGATAGGCCAGGTAATGTGTATTTTCATGTGAACACGGGTTGCCTCAAGAGACAACAAGCTTATTTTGTCCCTTCATTGATACAAATTCCACGGGTCATCAGAGACACTCTGAACCAAGCTCACCTCGGTCATTTACGCGAATTTGGGTTAATTCTTTAATCATATTTGTAAACTAAGCGGCCCGAATATTAGACTAAGGCTTTCTGATTTAGTTATAAACAGGTACAATAAGGATCACAATGTAAATGTGTGTACTACTATGTAAATACAGATCATTTGAAAAGACAGCAGCTTATTTATTGCCGCCTTAGTATAAATGCCATCTTCAATCCATAATATGAGTGTAATATGAGATGCTTAGGCCAGTTCACCTTATGCATAGACCATTTTTATCAAGACATATCAGTTTAGTTTGACAATATGATACGTTTTGGTACAAATAATCATTGTCATCTAAACAGTACCTAGAAAATAAATATTTGTAATTGGAAAGTTTTGTTCCAAAATATCATCGGGATATGAAACGGATCAAATTAAATATAGAGTTTTGTGATGCAAGCGAGCATGACGAACTTTAGTGGACTTTGAAATCGTGGCACCCTGCCGATGTCCGTGGTTTGAAACCACGGACATCAGCATGAGTCCAAACTCAATGTCAACAGCCATTCTTTTGATGTGTCACCTTACTAAAGAAACACCAAAACCAAATCGATCGTCAAAAACATTCGCTACTCGAAAGCCAAAAAAAATATAAACAGGATTTCTTTTGATTCCCAAGGAAGCACCTGGAGATCACAGTAAACTGTAATACTCACAGAGATACAGCTCTTACGGGCCAAGTTTCGCTGCTGCTTCCAGGGGACGCCAATTTATAAATAAGCAATTTCCAGTTCGTGCGAGTTCGATCGAATGTTCGAAAGCCGGCGGATTAGATTCCCAAGGAAGCACCTGGAGATCACAGTAAACTGTAATACTTCACAGAGATACAGCTCTACGGGCCAAGTTTTCTCTGCTGCTTCCAGGGACGCCAATCAAGTAAAATACGGTACCAATACAACCGTACATTGAAGGCCAATTTGAAGTGTTGTTCCCACCCCCCCCCCCCCCCCCACAAAATAAATTATTTGCCGTTTTCGAGTAAATACGATTTCAAGTCACAATAAGCACAGAGAAAAGGTAGGTAGACTGAGAAAAAGATATTTCCATTCTAGCTAAAAGACCGAAGAAAATACAGAAATTACCGTAAAAGTGACCGATTTTTAAAGAGTGATGTG